>VDFB02265784.1:0-48148 GCA_007258455.2 Sequoia sempervirens
TTCCTATTCCTTTTGGGACATTCTTGTTTGGAGGCTTCTTGGTCCTTCACATGTATTTCTCTCTTTTGGAGAGGAGTTTTTCCCACAAGGTTTTCTCTTTTCCTCTTGTTGTGAGAGATCTTTTACATTTGTACATGGGTACCTCATCAGGCCTAGTTGTCGCGACCCATCTCTACTTTCATGCATTTTGTCCTTAACTTTTAGCTTCTCCCTAAGTTCATCTTAAGGGGGGGTGTTTGAGTAATAGGTTGTTTACTTAATTAATTTAATCATATTGATTAATTAATTAAGTCACCTTTACTTTATTTTCACTTAAGCTAAACTTAAGCCCTTTAATAATTAATTAATAATTAATTTTTCATCCTAGGGTTTTCACTTTAGGGTTTCGATCTCCTTTCTTAAGGATTGATCTCTTTGTAATTATTCAATTCTTGGTTAATGCATTTTTTATTCAGGGCAATTTTCTTCTAGAGGCCATAACTTTTGCTTGTTGTTTTATGATATTTTCTTTCTTCAACAAGGGTTATAGGCTTCAAATCTTAATCCCCTTTGCTTTTTTTGCAAATTTTGGAGGTGGGCATTTTTTGGTGCATTTTTGTGTAAAAAGGACCTCCTTGTTAGATTCAGAGTTGTCAAGAAAGTTAGATTTGATTTTTGTTTTGCCTGATTTCGACTCTTGATGCTAGATCTACGAAGGTTTGAAGTGGCTACTTTGTTTCCAGATTTAGAGGATAGCTACAATTTTGGTACATTTTGAGCCAAAGCGGAGGTTTCCATTGTGCTCAAAAGGCCCAAAAACCTTAAGATCACCTATCAAATCACCAAAACTCGTGTTGGGAGCTTTTGAGGCAAAATGTTTTTGCTATAGGGGTTGTACGCCCTGTGTACGACCCTTGTGCACAAATTTTAAAAAATAATAATTAAAAATTAGGGTGGCTTTTTTTTTTAAATTTCTCTTTAGAAATTAAAAAAAAAACACAATATTTTTCAAAAGGTAGGTTTCAAAATTTTTGGCAGGGGACTTATAAAAAGGAGGAGGCATTTTTGTCAGTTTTGGGCAAATTAAATTTTTCCCTCCCAAGGACAGTATGTCGTCCAACCTCCTGCATTGACTTGTTGATTGGTGGCATCTTTTTCAGGCAACGGGGTTTTCCACAGGACCGGCAATTTTTTTACTGTTGCCATTTTTAAACTTTTTTTAGCCCGTTTTTGGGTTTCCTGGCGCTTGCTTCATTTTTCCGGCAATCTCTCCTTTATGGCCAACGAACACTGTTTCCCGAGGCACTAGGATTTCCGACAACTTTTAGCAGCAACATCATTTTTACGGTGATCGAATCTTCCTAGAGAATATTTTGTAAATTTGGCAATATTTCATCGACCTTCTTTTGCAGGGGGCCAAATTGTTTTTTGGGTGGCTGGAGAATATTCTTGGAATATTCCACTGACGTCAGCATGATGTCATGCTGACGTCAATGGTACAGACTATACCTTGGCCCCCTTTGGCCCCTTCTATGGCCTTCATAGAGCTTTTTTTTTTCTTTTGGCCATAACTTTTGCGTACAATATAGTTTTTTGGCAAACAAGATATTATCAGAAAGCTGGTTCCACCAACTTTCCAATGGTGTGGGTCTCATTGCTTTATTTAGCTTCTGGTGCATTCTACATTATGTTGAAGTCAAAGGTGTTGTTTTCAGTCTTGAGCTTGTAAATTTTGACCAATTTCTTCATTTTTCACAATTCCAATGACATTGGAACCGTATTTCAGAGCTCTTTAGTTCCATCCATGTAATTTTTCCAGATTGTTCTCCAGGTACATTTTATTCAAATTTTTGTGTTTTCACACTCTGGTGAATTACTTGGACATTTTAGCTCCTGGAAACTTTTTGTTTGCGTGGGATGACTCGTTTTTGGCTGTTCTATATGTATTTCTAGTATTTTATCCTATTGGGCATTGTAAACATTATTTTCATGCATATTCTCTTTTGTAGACACACTGAGATAAAGTGCCATTCTAGTGTATATTTTTTTGGGATTTTGCACATCCTATTGTGCCTATTGTATTCACACACTGACATAAAGTGCCATGGGGGGTTGATGTTTTCCTTTGGTTTGCCATCACACCTTTGTCAAGTGAGTGTCCCTTCCACGACAACAGTGAATCTTGTTGATTCTTGCCTCATGCGTGTGTGCATTATTTTGCATACCCTTTTATTTGCAAGTTGTTTCTCCTACATGCACTTCTTGGTTTCACACAGTTTTAGTGTTCCTGTCATGGCTCTCCCTTTTTCAGCATTATGGGGGGGTTTCTACTATTGGTGCTAATGCTTCCTTGGTTTCATGTTTGAGTGATCTACGTATCTAGTTCTTGTTCCTATGCACTTTTAGATGTAGTGTACATCAACGGCTAGTTACATGCATTTCAGTGAGATGGATCATTTACCATATGGACACTCTTGCATTCCTATTTTTGGAGGTTCTTCATTTCAACACTCTATCAGTCATCTTTCGACATTAGTCTACAACTTCATGCTTTTGGATGTTCTACATGTTCCTATTTTTTAGGACATTGTCTTGTTTGGAGGCTTCTTCAGTCCTTCACTTGGCTTTTGTCACTTTTTGGAGTGGAGTTTTTCCCATGAGGTTTTGTCTATTTCTCCACATTATAGAGATCTTTTGTTTGTACATGGGTACCTTACATGGCCTTGTTTGTTGGGATCCATCATACATTCCTTTTAGGGTTTTTAGCTACTCCTAAGTTTATCTTAAAGGGGGATATTAGAGTTATCATGCATTAGCTAATAATTAATTAATATTTAATTGATTATTAGTCTAATTTATTTTCGTGCACTTAAGCTAAACTTAGGAGTGTTTTATGCTTTTATTATTTGAGCTAATATTAGATCATTGTGTCTCATCTCATGTGATGTTGACACTTGTCATGATCTAATCCTTTCTCATTTATGGTTTTGCTCTTATAAGCACTCAACCCTCATTGTAATTATATCTCGAGCTTTCATATCTTCTTAAGAGTCTCTTGCTTCTATAGGTTTTTCTTGTTGAGGAATATTGCATATATTGTTTGTAGATCTTTTGCGTGGAAGGTGTATTTGTTTGTTGTTTGATCATGTGGCTCGTGGTTTTGTGCTTGTTTCACAATTCTAACTTTTTTGGATAAAATACAAATCTTTACAAATGATCCATTGTTTTACCTACACTATAATGCCCCACCATTTTAGAGGTATGTGCTTTATTTGTAGAAGCCTTTGTGATCTTGGCACACATAATTTTCCTACCTTGTAGAGTAATACTTCTTGAAGATGGAAGTCTTCTTGATGCAAGAGAATCTTATGATTTTATAATTTTAGATTGGTTGGGGGAATATGCTTGGTAATTTTGTTAGATTTTATCTTTTTGGTGTCTATTGAAGGAAGTGGATTCTTTGGTTAATGAAGATAATGTATGAGTGTGGAAGTTGACATTTAGCTTCAAATGTTGGTAGTTATTGATAAAGATGGTTGTATGGCTACATATTCCACATGTGTTGACACAATTCCTAGTTATCACAAAATAATGTTTAGTGCCAATGAAGTGCATGGGTGGATATTGATGAATATCAAATTTGACTATAGAAGTGGTGAGATTCTAATGAAGTAGATTTGGACACCAATTTTTTTGCAACTAATGAAGTTAAAAGGTTAGTAGTAGAAGAAAGTGAGTGGTTATAAAATATAATCCTTTTTGGTAACAAAGATAGCTACAATGTAGAAGAGAGTGTGGTTGATGAGGTACTGTAGAAAATTAACAAAGTGTGAAAGAGGCTATAAAAGTGTTGAATGGTTACATACATGGTTTATGGGTTTATTTTTTATATTAGTTTGTTTGGGTTTGGTGTTTGGTCGATATTTAATTCCTAGGGTGGCATGATCCACCCTAGTCTAATATTTTGAGGGGATCCTTGTTTATTACCCTAGCAAGAAATTTAAACATGATATTTTTACCTAAAACTTTGATGATGAGTTGTGCTACCTACTTTGAGTACCTCATTAAATATCTAATGAAGCCATTTAATTTTGAGTGGGATTTTAAGGGATTTGGGTTGGTTTTAGGCATGTACAATAATTAACACACTCATTTTGGTACCATATCATATTAATTGATAGAGTCAAGCACCCATTTTGGTAGGATTTAGTTAAGTCAATATAAGCAAGTTCGAGGAAGGCTATTGTATTAGATGTGTAGGAAATAATAGGCACATGTAGACCATACAAGCAAGAAGGATTGTGATGGAGAAGAGGGAGAAGAATAGGTTATGAGAGGAGAACTAAGATATGGTGGAATAAAAGAGAAATAGGTCACACATAGAATAAAATATAGATATGTGGGAGAAGAGAGAGAGAATGAGTGAGAGAGGCCACATGAAAAGTGAACGCTGATATGTAACCGAGAAAATATAGAACGTGAAGAGAGGAAAATAGGGTAGAGAGTATAAGATAGAAGAAAATATATGGAGAAGGTGTATATCAAGAAATATTGTGTGTGAAAGTATAATCATTATGGAAGGAGACATGAGAGTTTTAATCCCTTCCTATATGAACTATAATCCAAGTATTAACTGTAACATTTGTATTTTAAACTAGTAGAATGAAAGAGAATTATTTTTATTTTTCTCCAATTGTCATGTATGTCTTTATCTATGAGTGCATGCAAATTAGAGTACATTCCTTATTGATACTTGCAAGCTAGTTAACATGTGGGTTTTGGGGATGTATGGTTGTTCATGTGAGGTTGCTTGGTGGGACTCTTGTTAAGCCAAGTTGTATGGTTTGGTATTACATCACTTTTTCACTTATTTCAATATCATGTGATAAAATTTCCTTGTATATCTTCCCAAAGTACTTATTATGTGCATATTATTCAAAATAAGCCTCCTTTTTATGAAAGGATTGAAGTGAGTTACTATAACCATAGCTAAAATCTTGTTGACCTACATAACAATTTGACCACAACATTGTTAGTTCCATTTTATATTTAATCACCAAATGAATATTTTATAAAAATCCCATCAATTACAATGTATTCATTGTTGTAAAATGTTTTGTTCCAATAAATGTTGTAGTTGGTAGTGGTTAGTGTGCATAATGGTTTATTTTCCAAACAAGTAATATCTCCATTTTTTTAATTGCCTAAATTATGTAATATAGTTATTTTCATACATCAAATACTCTCTAATTTTAGAAGTAATTTTTTTGAATGATAGTAAACAATTTTACCACCTTGAAGCAAGATGATACTTATAACATTACTCATTCACAATTATTTATATATTAAATGGGTTTTTATATAAAAAAGAGCAAGTATAGGAGAATGATTTATCTTTTACTTTAATGTTTCAAATGCATTATCATGTTCTTCTCCCCATTAAACTTCCCTTACCTTAGATACAATTTGATGTAAAAATGCAACTATGTAAGAAAACTGAGGAATACTCTTTCTTATGAATTGTGCAGTCCCTATGAAACTCCTAATTTTTGTAGTACTCTTTAGCTTAGACCAATTTACAATTGATTCAATTTTAGAAGAGTTTAAATTTAGTTCCTATCCTTTCACAACATACACTAGATAATATTAGTTATTTTCCAAATTAATAGTTGTTTAGATTGAATGGTAGTAGTTTTTCTTTTAACATTTACAAAACTTGTTTAATATGAGCAAGATATTCTTACCAAGTTGCACTATAATTAGGATGCCATCTAGATAGACAATCACAAAACTATCTACGAAATCCATTAAAATATTATTTAACAATGTCATAAAAGTTGTAGGCACATTACTCAAACTAAAAGGAAGTGCTAATCATTCATAAAGACATCACTTCAATTTGAAAGTAATCTTCCAAGAGTTTTCTTATTTCATTTACACTTGATTATAACCAAGCTTAAGATCCAACTTAGAAGATTACCTAGCATGTTTTAGTTGGTCTATCAAATGATATATGCTTGAAAGAAGGTTCATACTCTTAATGATGGTTTTTTTAAGATAAATACAATAATACACATTCTCCAAGAACCACATCTATTCTACACTATCATTATGAGTGACCCATAAGGTGAAGTGCTAAGGCAGATAAGCCCTTACTACAATAGCTTATGAATTTATCCCTTAACCTTGTTTCTCTCTAGTAATGATATTCAATACAACCTAATGTTATCAAGAAGAGTTTCCAATCTAATGATCCACCTCCATTCTTGTTGGAAATTACCTTAGTTCTACAAGAATTTCTTAAAATATTACAAAACTTCACCTAGGCCTTCAAATTTAAAGTTATTGATACTATAATTTATTTGTTTATCTTTTTTCTTATTTTTAAGAAAATATGCATTTTTTACTTGGTTTCTTATATTATCTTAATAGTTTTTTTTTTTTGAATAAGGAGGGTAAAACTTTATTAATATAAGAAGATCAACAACGTAGAAAAATTAGGGTCCATATAGGCACCCAGGAGGAACCAGGAACAAAGATCCAATAAACAACCAACTAAGACCCAAACTCACCACTAGCCAACATCGACCCACCATGTCCTCAAAGATAATCATCTCTAAATCCTGGCAATAATCTGGGGGTAACTGCTCCCAACCATCAATCGGCCAACCTCCAACATGCTTAGAGGCCCACTTGGCCAAATAGTCAGCAACTCTATTCCACTCCCGAGGGATGTGAGTAAAAGACACCAAATCCAGCATAGAGCACAACCACAAAATATGTATAATAACCAACGCCAGTTGCCAATTAACACCCTCCAAAATCTACCCATTCAACAAATTAATAATGACTTGAGAATCCGATTCATAGATGATTCTATGCCATCCAAGAGCACAAGCCCACTCTATGAACCACATAATCGCCAGTCCCTTAATAAGGTTATTGTTTTTCTACCCCTTATGAAGGGAAAATAAGAAAATAACCGTACTAGATCTATCTCTACCGAAAAAACCAATCCCAATAGGCCCATGATTACCCCTAGAAGAGCCATTAGTATTAATCTTTAAAACATCCATTGGAGGAGGAGACCGACCCCCTACTCTTTGAACCTTCTTTTTGGCCTTCCTACCTCTTCGAACACAAAAGAAATCAAAAGTCAAACCACAAAGGCCCAAACTATGTTATCTTAATTGTTTGATTAGAAGTCACCACAACTGATTTATCCCTTCTTTGGTTTTGTTTTATTATGTAGTTAATCCCATCCTTGACTTGTTAGTCCTTCTCATAAAAATGGCATCCTAAACATAAAGAGAAGACTTACTAGAACAATATCTTAAGCATAAAGATGAAGCACATATACCTCTATATCATTGATGTGCTATGTGTTAACACTAAATTCAACCTTGAATATTTTTATAAATTTGATCTCTACACCCCTTTCACCCATCCTAATGGGCATGGATGCAAATGTTCCTATATGTATAAAAAAATCCTTTATACCAAATTTTCCAAAATGAGAGTACAATATGAACTAGGATCTACCAATACATATACTCCAACTTCTTTATTGGTGACTTTAAAAATATTTATGTTCATTTGTTTCCTTAGTAGTCGTGCATCCATGTTAATAATCTATGCTTGATCTACCCTCTATTTGAATACCACCATCTTGGATGGTTAACATAAATTTATTTGTTTGAAAATTTTATTTCCCCTTATTCTTATTTTCAAGATGTAGTTTACGATCCCAACATTTTGAATTTATATTTCCATCTAACTTATAATGACTACAATGAATTTTTATCTTTTATTTGTCCTTTTAGTGTATAACAATGTTTGCTTTCTTGTTTTCCCAATTAATCTTATTCTTACCTTTGTATTTGGAAGATTCACTAACATACCCCTTCTCATTATCCTCCATGTAGTAAGTTTAGACACATGCATCATCGAATTTCCTTGGATTGGTATTGACTACCCTCCTTTGGATGTGGGAATAAATCCCTTTGAAATACTTCATCATCTTTTGGTAGGATACAATGATTGACTATTGGATGGGTAGTCAATCCTTGTCTCCTACCTTCTTACCTCATCCATCTTGCATATATATGCAAGGTTTCTCATTATATTAGACACTCTTCATATGGTATGATAGATATCCTATTGTGTTTATCATTTCATTTGTGGAAGGTTATCAATTTGAGCTCTCTAATCTTGGCATTCTCCAACATTTTGAACTAACAAAAATAACTATTTCTAAACTTCTAGATTCGAAGAAGAATGGTAGATTTGATGAAATTCCAAAGTCCAGGAATATAATTAGGTCATGGGGCTAAATTACCAAATATATCAACTCTCTAGGATAAAAAAATTAGGATAAAATAACATGAATAAGCTTTGAATCCCTCTTTGAGTGGATTAGGTTGGTGACAATTGTATAAAGGATGCTTAGAAGTCTTAATTTTATGAAAGGAAAAACATTTGGATTGAAATTTCTCTAGGTGAACCAACTTTTGGCCGAAAGGTAATCCTTCATAATATAAACACTATAAAAATAAGGTAATTTTAGGTTCCATCCTAGCCTACTATGTTATCTAAAGCTTGAAAAGCCATGTGCAAGGGGTAGAATAAAGATCCCAACATTAGTTGAGCTTAGTAAGAGCTAGAGAAAAGGGAATGGTGACTTTACTAGGAGTTTAATTCCTAAAGGTTTTCTCATGATCCACTAATAGTATTCCACTAAGTATTCCAATTTGGATCCTTAGCTTGTGCAATGTAGCATAGGGGTGAGCTCTTGAATTCTTGGGATATATGGAAAATGAAAATTAGCAAACTAAATTTTTTATTGAAAGTTTGAGCAAAGGTTCTAATACTTGGAAGAGGCAAGATCATGTTTGGCAAGAATGACTTTGTAAAAAATCCACAAGTTTGTGATCTTGTAAGTCCTGGTTAGAGGTAGGTTGGAAGAATTAATAATGAGATACTACCAAAGGTTGTGTATTGAATGATAATTCTGTCTTGAAACCATCACTTTCCCACTCAAGAAATGGATTCACACACAAAATATCTCTAAGCTCTTTGAGTAACAAACAAACCCTTGATTGTAATTAGATTCGAATCAATGAGAAGGTGCTAGAAACTAATTCCTTTCTAACACTTCCTACCCTAAGGGAACTTTCCTCAAATCATGTCTAAGAATATCCCTATAGACTTTAGAGCCATCAATAGCTTTGATAACCCACTTATTATAAATGGATTGACTTTGTGTGTAAACATCAATAACTCCTATACTACCTTTGTCTTAAGGAAGATGAAATATGTCTCATACATCCCTATTGAAACCCCAATATTTTTACCATTGGCTAACAAAAAATCCCTTAAAAAATTAGCTAACAAGTCATAGGTGGATTTAGAAGGACCCCAAACATGAAGAGTAATATAAATGAGTAGCAACTAACACTTTTCTATATATTTGGAATTTAAGTACTAAATAAAGATGCTTTGAGATATAAAAAGAGATAATTTTCACCACTCTTTGAATAATATAATACTAGAGCAAGGTAGGAGACATTTCAAATGCAAAGGGAATGCACAAAAGCCTCTCATTTTTCAATCTATTTTCATTGGAAATATTTTATCCAAGGAGGCATGAGGAAGTGACCTTGCCTATAATACTACATATTATGCCACTATAAATTAGAACAAAAAATGAGATAAAAGATGTTGAGACAAGCCATGATATTATGGAAAAAATCTTACTGCTTAGCTAGTATGAGCAATGAATCATTATCAAAGTTCCCATTAATAAGTTACCAGTGGAATAAGGGAGGGAAATTCCCTTGACCAACCCAAGTATTTATTTGTGTGTAAGAATGTAGTGAAAAGCTTCTACTACTAGAACATATAAAAATGATCCAATTGATGACCTTGTTTGATATGGAAAAGGATAAAGTTCTTAGAGACTCTACCACTAATATAAAAATAAGTTGAAGCATTAAAAAATAAAGTTTGAACAACTTTGAAAAGAAAACCTCCAAATTTGAGATCATTGAGTATAGCAAGAATGAAAATCCACTCACTATGGTCTTAGGCCTTCTTAAAATCTAGCTTAAAAGAAAATAGTTCATTATTTAGAAGCCCAAATGATAATTATATTTATAGGATGCAATGTTTCAAATGAAGCCAATTTTATTTGTGTTGAGAGCAAATTAGAGCCTAACATTATTGAAGCAAATTATAATGTTCCTATAAATTATTTTGAGCTTGAGTTCAACTGGCTTATAATATTATAAAAATGTGTAAGAGATCTTAGGAAGAGAATAAAGTGTCACAACCTTAGTCTTAAGAGCCTCAATATGAGAGCAAGCTTATTTGGTATACAAGGATTTGACAAAGTCCTTCAAGGTTTTATCTCCCATATTAAGCTAATGCAAGTGAGTTTGAATTTGTGCTCCTTTTGCATGTTGAACATCAAAAATATTGAGGTGGTGATAGAGTTAGGTAGCCTAGGTTTGTAATTATAAAGTTAAAGGGATTATTCAATCTCATTGGAGATTTGAGTAAATTCTTTGGTCATATCAACTTTGACTTGTTTGTGGACATGGGAAATTTGCTTGTAAAAAATTCTTAGGAAGGTGGTGGTACAACCAATCACATAACTCCATTAGCCTATCCAACTAAAATCAAAGAGAGGATGTTGTTCCAAGTTTCAAACCTTAACAATAAGGTGGATGGTCCCTTGATGAGTTAGAAGGGACATGTTTAATAAAAAATGTGTGCATGCTATTTTTGTGATATATAAGTCCATTCAAGCTTAAAAATGATGAGATTGTGGTTAGAGAGAATTATATTAGGATTGAATTTCATATATCTACTATTGAGGATAAAAAGATACAATATGTGTTGCTTATAAAGCATAACATGATTGACATATTTGAGCACCTTGTCCTTGCCAAATCGCAAGTTGGACCTCATAAACCAAGGATTTGATGTGGCATGTTGTTGAAAAATATAGATCTACTAATCCTTAATGGTTTTTGAAATAAAAACAGGTTTCATCTTCTCCCACACTATCACTTTAACAACATGCCAACTTTCTCCTTGAGAGAGTCCACCATATTAAAATCACCATAAATAATCCAACATCATAATATCACTCTTTTAGGACTATCATTAGGGGTATAAATAGTGACAATCCCCATTATTCTTCATCAATGTCAAAGGTCACCCACACAAAATAATGTTTGGGCTCTAACCTAGAGGCAATGATAGTCAAGTTTAAATTTGGAGAAATTAACATGCAAGAATGACAACATCCATTCTCATGAGAGGTGGTACATTGAAAGGCTTAAGGCCAAACTGTCTTTAAGGCAACTTGAAACAATTATATCATCTTTGATTTCTTGTAGACAAATGATGTCAAATGGACCCAAATGCTAACATATAACCATAATAGAGAACTTATGAGAAGCTTTTATAAGGCCTCTAACATTCTAAGAGATGGCATTCATGTGGAGGGATCTTCCATGGAGTGTGCTGGTTGGTCATCATCATCATTTTTAATGCTTTTAAATTGGTTTACTAATTGTAACCATTGTTGGTTTAGTAAAACATAATCCCCAAGTGAAATAGAGCATTAATTGCCTTTGGATTCTTCCCTTGGTTATGTATCCTGACTAGGATAGTTTAAGCACCTAAAGGGTTGACTACTCATAAGAGATATATCACTATCCACCAAGCCTCTATGAAAAGTTCTCTCAACCATAATGTGAGAAGACAAAATATGAGGCGATTTAGATGAAAGCACCACCACATCATTTTTGGCGACAAGGATGGCCTTTGCCTTACAAACATATTGAGGTTTTGACAAAGGGTCACTACATTTATGTTGCCTAGTGACTACAATTTTTTATAACCTATAATCAACTAACCAATCTCTTGGCCTAGGGGTGTAGAAGCCCTAGATACTAGCTTACAAGTCCACTTAGGCATAAGTAGGCAATCCTTAATCTTATGATATGGACCTTAACACTAGAAGCAAGCTAAACTGATAAGTGTCCTACAAAATTGCCAACTACCAACAGGGATCTCTATAGATTCTTTAAGGTTAGAGATGATGTCCACCTCCGGCCAAGTAAGAAAATAAATAGATTATGGGAGATAAAATGAAAAAGCAACTTAATAATCAATTCTAAGAATGCCCATATAGGACGAGTAATCCAAGAATCTCAACCCACATGGGGATCTTGATCGAATGAAAAACATAGCTATACACCCAACAAAAAAAACCCTAAGAGAGATGATCTAAACCATGGCACTTCCAAGCAAATCATTGAAGGCTTTTTAGTTTGCCTAAGCTTAAACTCCTACTTTTTCCAAGCCGTGCCTTAGAATTCGACCAAATTCAATGAACATACCATGAAACCATTTTATTTGCAAGACATTCCACATAAAAAAATTTATTATTTTTATAAAGTGGGACCTACACCTAGGTCAATGAATGTAATTTGACCGTAACCAAAAACGACTAGAACGGAATGGCGTAACACTTTCCATGACGTAATGCGTGACAATGATAATAGAAGAGGATGTCTTTTTAACTATAATTGGTCTTAAGTACTTACGTATAAAGTTAAAGTATTATATGTTTTCTATTTTTTATTATTTCTTTTTGGTGGAGAAACTTAGTGAAGAAGAAAAGTGAAAGAGGAAGAAGAGTGAAAGCATTCCAAAGGCAATGTGTAATAAACACATGTACTTGAATGAGGCGAAGTATACACTTTTATGAAAAGAAAGGCTATTAATTTAATCATTGATCTTTTATATGTATGCACTTATTGTGTATTTCAATTTTATTTTTTATTCTCAATTGAGAAATACTTATGTTAAGTACGAAATCTAACTAACAAAATCTAATTTTTTTTGGGTTGTTTTATTGTTTTATAAGAGTTTAATGTTGAGTACGAAATCCAAGCAATAAATAATGTTATATAAAAGAGTTTTTTATTGTTTATAGAAGAGAAAAGTGTATGCACGTATCTATATATATGTTATTTTGTTTAGATGTTTTTAATATAGTGTCCTTACATCTAAGTTTAGTTTGTTCTTGACCAAAAAATTGAATTTACTATTTTGTTATATCATATAATTTAGTTTATTTTATTTATTCAAATTTCTAGATTATTATCTATCTTGGATAAGACTCCATTTGTGATTCTATTCTCTAAACTAAATCATGTTTAAAATCTTATCTCTCCCTATTTTTAAATTTAAATATAACAATTTCTTTTAATAACTTCTAGAATACGACCATTATCCATTCACCAATTTGTGAAATATTTTTAATTGTGTCTAGGACCTATATTTAAAGAGATCGTCCTAGTTCATTATGAAGATTTAATCCACATGTCATAACAAGAAATCAACAATTAGAATAACACATCCAAAGCATATTAGTCTATGCCATGTTAATTATATGTTCAAATAGAAGATTCTACTTTTCTACTTGAACATCCAACACCTTTACTTTTTTTATTGTTTTAATTAGTTTTGAAATCAATATAGGGGCTAATTACTAGTTGAGAAGTTGAACATCTTTCCCTCTATCATAATAGGTCTTGATGCTACTTCTTAGAACTACTTAGTTTTCCTTAACATATATCACCAAAGGGAATACAATCTACAAGTATTAAGGTCTATTTTTTCCTAGGATAAAATTGCATCACCATAAAAAAACTATGCTAGTTCGATTGAATCATGAGCATAGTCCTATTGTGGGTCCTTAAATTCTCAATTCTTTATCATCCTAGAATTTTCATCATTTATCATATGGTTTACTTTATCTTATTCAATTTAATTTATTCTCATCTCAAATTATTTGGCTATTATTCTTAGCTCCCTAGATATTTGAGTTGTGAATTGGATTATGTTTTATTTCAATTTATTCCCCCTAGATATATATGTAGGGAATGATTTATTTCCGTATATTTTGGTGAAGCAAATACTTCAACGCCTATCCTCTTGGGTAGAATTTTATATTATTTAGTTTTAGATATGATTGCTCTAGTTATCCCATTATTTTTGGGTCTAATTATCATTTATACATTTGTTTGTCTTACCTTAAGAGTTTTTTTGACACTTTATTTGAGATCTATTAAGGGGCTCTTATCTAGGAAGCTAGAATGTGATATAATACTATACATCATACTAAAATCCTATATCAACTACCCATATAGGGGTACAATAGGCATAAGCATAGAATAAGCCTAGACAAACATAATCAATGCCATGAATATAGCTAAAAAGCAAATAAAACCTAGCACCAAGTGCTTGTATGAGCATCGTTGATGGAGGCACAAAAGGACTGTTGGTGTAAATAGGTGTTTTACCTATCTAGTTATTAGTAGGTCCTATTTACATGTTAAGTTTACTTAGGTCCTAGGAGGAAATCTTTTTAGAAGGTGTTAGTTGTCATTAGATCTTATCTTTTGACTTTTAACACATGTGCCCTAGGTAGTTAAGATAAGTTGTCTCATGTCAAAATCCAAATGAATATACCCCTTATATTATCTTTTGATTGGAGGATTTTAATTTAATTCTAGGGGTTATCAAAACATGTCATTTAAAATAATTAATTAGGCCAAAATTCCTTTTTGGCTATGACATTAGATATTGATAAGAACTGCTAGATTATAATGGAAATTGATAGTGGAAATGAATATTGTTTTCCTTCATACATTTAAATCACAAGAATGCTCTACTTTTTTTAGGTGCCTCATTGTCATTGATTCATGATACTTACAAGTCCAATAGAAAGTCTAAGTTGCATTTATTAATAGAATCAAGGTTGCATTTGTTACAAGAGCTTAGATGCCCCTACTTACTATTTATATATAACAAGAGCGAAAACCTTAAGATCATAGTCGTCTCAAGTGGATTTTATCAAATAGAAATTTTATGAATATCCATCTTAGATTGCAAAGAAAATCTCAATTGCTTATACATGCAAACTTTAAATAATAATATTAGTGCATGAACTCTTTACTACATGTATTTTTCATAATCATCAAATTTAAGGCCTTATATGCTACGGAATTCAAAGACCATGATAATAAAGGAGAGAAATAGCCATGTTTGATTCTCTTGTTCAGTGATTTTTTTAGTGGCTCATATTTGTCAATTGGCTAATAGTTGAAATTTGGGAACCCAAATTTGGCTAATAGTTCAAGTTGTAACGTGATCTGAATCGCCAGATTTTTACAAATTTTTATTTTAGTTTTATTTAAATCGCCAAAATTTTTATTTTATTAAACTTTTTAACTCAAAAGTTTGCCATAATATTCGATACATGATTAGATCAAAGTCACCTAAATTTAATAAGTTATAGTATAAATCTATATTAATTCACCAATAGTATATCATAATTTTTAGCTACTTTAGGGCCATATTTCCAATCTTTACTTGCCACCATTGGTTTAAAATATAATCTAACAACCGTTGTTCTATTCTATGAGGTAAAATGTACCCATAATTTGTAATGCTAGTGGGGCTCAAAATTTCTTTTGGATTGTTGATCTCCATTGAGATCAACGATCCAAAAGAAATTTCGGGCCCCATGAGCATTACAGATTGTAGGTACATTTTACCTTGAAGAATATAGTGAGGGTTTTTAGATTGTATTTTAAATCAATGGTGGAAACTAAATATTATAGAGTCTACCCCTTAAACCCATTGATCATTTCCACACCCAGGCCCCTATTTTTCCATGAGAATTATTTTTTTACATGCAAGGATTCACCATCATAATTAATGCATTTTCATATTATTTTCCAAGATTCACCAAGATTTTCTATAAAGTTTTAGTGATGTAAAAAAATAGCCAATAAAACCAATATTTAAAAAAAAGAAAATATTTGCCAATAGAAATTAATATTTTTTCCAAAAATATGAAAGATTCGTTAGGATTTTATAACTTTTCTCAAGGAGGAGTTTCTTAAAGTTATCATTGATCTTGTTGCTCCCAAAGGATGATGAGGTTTGTCTATAACTTATCCTACACAAAGACACCACAACATAATGCTTGAAGAACTAGTTATACATAATTTATAAATTGGAAATCTCACCAAATGTTAATGACACAGTAAAAATAGCCAAAAATGTAAGCACAAATTTATTAATAATGGTGGTATGACCCCAAAAATAAGTGGAAATGTAATATTAATGACAAATATGATTTAGATTGTAACGTGTATTATAAACCTTACACAATTAGGCTTTAATCATGCATCATTTACTATGGAAAAATAATTTAATTAATAGTTTAATAAAATAATGCTTGGGAATGACACTAATTTAATTTTTCATAAAACCTTGGGGATTTAGCTCCCATTCTAGCTTGTCCTATTAGCTAAAAATGGAGTCCCCAATTTAAAATATTCACCATTATTTATAAAGATGCAACACAGTGTTTTGAACACCCATTTGCATCAAACAGGTTTCCATCCATAAAAAAGGGTATAAAGTCTCATGTGTCATTTTTAAAAATGCATTTTTTTTAAAAAGGGGGTAAAAAATTTATTGAAGTCGAAAGATTAACAGTACATAAGAATAAGGGAGCCCATTAGCTCCCACAAAGGAAAACCCAAAACAATAAGAACAAACAGAACCACCAACCAACCAACCATCTGCAACTTATCCCTCCATATCATCAGCAATGACCTTCTCTAGATCAAGAACATACTCAGGAGATAACTGTCTCCACCCCTCAATCCTCCAATCATCCTCATGCTCAGAAGCCCACTTGGCCAAACAGTCAGCCGCCCTATTCCATTCACGCGGGATGTGGACAAAAGACACCACTTTCAATGTAGAGCACCGCTGCAAAATCTGTCTAACCACTAATGCAATCTGCCAATTAACATTAGCCACCCTTTTCTCAAGCAACAAATTAACAATAATCTGTGAATCAGATTCATAGATAACCTTTCGCCAACCCAAGGCGCAAGCACATTCAATAGCCCAAAGAATCGCCATCCCTTCCATAAGGTTGTTAGAATTCTGCCCCTTATGGATGGAGAAAAGAAAAATGACCAAACCAGTACAGTCTCTACCAATTCCACCAATACCAGCAAGCCCTGGGTTGCCTCTAGAGGAGCCGTCAGTATTAATCTTCAGAAACTCCGTCGAAGGAGGCATCCATCTTCCAACCCTTTGAACCTTCTTTTTCGCTCTCCTACCTCTTCTAACACAGGTAGAGACTAAAGTCAACCCTGGCATCCCAATCTATTCACAATCTCATCATCTCTTCTTTCCAACGGAAGGGTCACTTCACATTTAGCTTCCACTGTCTCCTGGATCATACTAATAATTTTGTACCAAACCTAATGAGCCAACAACTTTTCTCCGCGAAAAACCCTACGATTCCTTTCCAACCAAATTTTCCAAAGGATGAAAGTAGGACCAATGCTCCACAAAATCTAGAGAAAAGAGGCCTGGGAGGGGGGCCTTCCCAGATTACTCCAAAATTCAACAAGAGAAGATGCATGAACACAAGGATGTTTCCAAACACCCCACCACCAATGCCAGAGCATCATAGAATAAGAACATCGGAAAAATAAATGGGGAGAATCCTCCTCACTGCACCCACACATAACACACATAGAGGGGCCCTGGAATCTGCGCTTACAGAGATTCTCCCAAGTCAAACATCTATTCCAAGCAAGAGTCCAAACAAAACAATTACACTTAGGCCATGAAAACTTGTTCCGCACATGTTTCCACCAAGGGACCTCCACCCCCCCAAACTTACGAGAAAGCAACTCCTGATAACCACTAGCCACAGTAAAAACACCCTTAGGGTTCGGGCTCCAAGCTAGAATATCCTTATCCCTAAGGAAGTTGCATTGTCTACTAGCCAAGATATTTTGGAGCACAATACCATCCTCCTCCAACACGAGAACAGGCCACTCACCAGGGTCCTTCCACTTTGCCACCTCCACTTGTCCATCAAGGTCAAAATTCTTAAAATCACTCACTCTAGACCAACTGGCCTCCAAAAAGCTCTGCGACAGAGTCACCAAATTAGGGTATTGACATAGAATGGGCGTGTAACCATCCCAAGAATCAGACCAAAACATAGCCTCAACCCCCTTATTACAAATCCAAAACAGGTCCTCCTTGATTAGCGTAGTCCCTTTCTTAAGCGTTCCCCAAATCACCAAGCCTTTCCCTACCAGAGGAAACCTGGGAAGCTCCTCCTTACAATTCCCTGGAAGATACTTGTGGGATAAGATCCTAGCCCAGCTATGATCCTGTTCCACACACCACCTCCAATAAAGCTTTGTAGCCAACGCCAACCCGGACCAAGTCACCTTCCGCAGACCAAGTCCCCCCACCTGCCTTGGACTACAAACAACATCCCACTTAATCAGGCTCCATTTAGATGAGGACAAGCTACCCGCCCATAAGAATTTTCTAGCCAGAGAGTCTATATCCTTCACAAACCCAACTGGAGCAACCTGTAACATACACCTATAAATAGGAAGAGCCTGCACCACGGACTCAAGCAACATAACCCACCCATCAAAAGACAACCATAGATGAGTCCAATGACTAACCTTTGCACGAAACTTGTCCAAGATATTCTGCCAAGACTCTCTGGGAAGTCTACCGACAGAGATGGGAATACCCAAATATGTTAAAGGGATAGAACCAACCTGGAACCTCAAGATATAAGAAATCCTTTGCTGAATAGGCTGCGGAGTATTAAAGAAGAAAATGGAGGATTTGTCTTCATTAATCCTTTGACCAGCCGCAACAAGATAGATATCCAAGGCCTTATGCAGATTCGAAGTTTCTCTGATCTTGGCCAGACCCATCAAAGTCGTATCATCCACAAATTGCAAGTGTGACTGAGGAGGAAAGTCATTTCCCCACTTCCATCCCTGAATCAAACCCAACTCCACATTACCTTTCACTAGTCTACCTAGACATTCCGCCAGAAGAATAAATAAGTAAGGAGAGATAGGATCCCCTTGACGAAGACCCCTAGAAGCACTAAAGAGAGCGGTAGGCTCCCCATTAATCAACACCAAGAATGAAGTGGAAGTAACACAACTCATCACCCACTGGATCCATTCCTCAACAAATCCAAAAGCAATAAGAATTTTCTGCAAAAAGGACCACCTCACTCTATCATAAGCCTTCGCTATGTCAAGCTTGATGAACATAGCCTTTTCTTTCGAGGATGCCATCGAATGAATGGTCTCCGTAGCAATGACCACCCCATCCAAAATTTGTTGATCCTCTACAAAACCACTTTGTTCCTCAGAGATAAGCCTACTGAGCCATCTCTTCAGCCTTTCGGATATTAGCTTGGAAATGATTTTATACACCACATTACAAAGAGAAATGGGTCGAAATTGACTCAGACGATCCGCCCCCTCACATTTTGGAATGAGAGAAAGGAAAGTGGAGTTTAAAGCCTGAAGCATCTGCTTGTTTTTCTGAGACTCACGCACCACCTTTAGTAGGTCCAACTTAATGATGTCCCAAAATTCTTGATAAAATTCAACAGGAAACCCATCAGGACCTGGGGCTTTCCCTTTCTTCATCTGAAAAATAGTAGCCTCTAATTCCTCCAGCGGGATATCTCGCAAAAGATACTCATTCATCTCCCTAGTGACCAAAGAGGGAATACAAGCCAGAACTTGGTTTTCTTCCTCCATAACATCCTGAGAGTCTTCACGAAATAAAGAAGCATAGAACTCCAAAGCTTCTCTAGATATATCCTGCAAGGAAGATAAAAGCTCACCCCTGTCATTCACCAGAACATGCATAAAATTACCATGTCTCCTAGCCTTCACCGAGTTGAAGAAAAAGGCAGTGTTTCTGTGCCCCTCTTGTAACCACTCAACTCTAGCCTTTTGCTTCCAAAAAATTTCCTCACACAACTCACACTCCTCCAAAGCTTTTTGAGCCCAGGCCTCCTCCCTGAGTAAATCCTCAGAAAGACCACACTCCCTTATCTCCTGAGTGATGACATCCAAGACAGCTTGTGCATCAACCTTAGCACTAAAAATATTGCCAAAGTACTCCCTATTCCACCTTTTAAGTTGATATTTTACAAATTGCAGCAGCTTAGAAAAGGAATACATGGCAGTGCCAAAAGCAGGTCTTCCCCTACTCCACCAATCAACCATATGCACCTGCAAAGAAGAATCTCTTAACCACATAAATTGAAACTTGAAAGAAGGGGACTGAGCCACCAAAGCAGAAGAAGCAAAAAACTTAATAGGCCAATGATCTGAACCCCTCCAATCCAGAATCTCAGAGCCAGAAGACAATCCTCTGCCAACCTATAAATAGGACACCAAGAAACAATCAAGTCTCTCCGCAATACAACTCTCCCCCAATCTCCTATTGTTCGAAGTAAACTTCCCATTTCGAGGCTTAATGTCAACCAAGTTCAAAGCAGAGATGCTATCACGAAAAAGGAAAGCTGAGGGTTCCAATCTCGCAACACCACCCTTCTTCTCATCTATCTCAATAATAGCATTGAAATCCCCTACAACAATCCAAGAGAACAAAGGAGCTAAGCTCCAAACATAACTAATATGAGAGCACAATAACTTCTTACCAGGAAAATCAGTAGGCATGTAGATGTTTGAGAGAAGAATAGTTTCCCCCAATTCCAGACTTGAAACAACCACAGAGATTGAGGACTTGGAGGACACCCACCAAAGAGGACGAATCTTCAATGGATTCCACAGGCAAGCCACCCCACCGACATTACCATGAGCCCCAATACACTGGAAACTGCCCCACACCCACAATTTAGGCATCATACCCATCATACCTTCAATTGTTAACTTAGTCTCCTAAAAAAAAAAAACATCAAGAGAATGAGAACACAACAAATCCCAAACAACTTTTTGTTGAGGGCCACTGTTCAAGCCCCTTACATTCCAGGAGAGGACATTCATTTTGGAGGGTTAGAGAAATGTGAATCCAGAGTCTTGATAGACCCAGCCTCCACCAGAGACTCCCCCATCAACTTTAATTTCTCCAAATCCTTCTTTCTCCCCACTTTAGAAGACTTCTCCACCACCCCTTTCTTTAGATCCTTCTGAAGAATTCCTAATGAAGGAGAAGCCTTATTACCTTTTACCAAGCCTGCTCCTGATTTCACCAATGGGCTGGAGAGCCCTCCTTCCCCCAACATCGTCTCCACAGAAGGCTCAGTCCTCCCATGCACCACCATACTCAGGTCCGATTCCAACTAGACAACCCCAAATTCCTGAGGAGCTTGGATGTGCTATGGGAAAATGCCTTCTTGAACCCCTTTTGAAACACCTTGATCCAAAATCAACAATCCCGGATTCACCTCCTGATGACCAAGGTCATCAAGCACCTCAAATCTGTTACAGGAATCTCCATCCTGGCGATCCTTAAAGGTCCTCTTTTGGCCTCGGTTCGTATTACAAGCCTTGGCAAGAGTAAAACCCTCAGCATCCACAGCCTCAGCCGACATGGTCTCCTTACCCTTGTCACCCTTTCAGGGATTACGAGGAGGCTGAGTAGCCTGATTCCCTGGAGATTTAAACTTTGGGCATCTTCTCTGTAAATGCCCATATTCACGACAGAGATGACAACGAAAGGGCAAAGTCTCGTAGTCAAGCTGTTGCAACCAAGAGCATGAACCCGCACGTATTTCCAAAGAATCTGGGATAGGGTTATTTAAATCCATTTCCACACAAATACAGGCAAAAGTCATTACCTTTTTGTCCAGAGTTTGTTGAGAAGGACCCACCGGTTTTCCCAGTAATGAAGCAACTCGATGCAAAATGTCGTTGCGCCAAAATTCCATTGGAAATCTAGGGAGGCGAACCCAAACCGTCACCCGATTTGGAAGCTCCTCTGAAGGATCAAAACCCGCATGCCATGGCTTAATGAATAGACCAACCTGGTTGTGGAAGTAAGGCCCACCTTCAAAAACTCTATTGCGATCCGCCATGCAATTAAATGTCACCATGAAATAGTTGTTTGCTAACAACATTATTTCCATCTCACCCTTCGGGGACCAAGAGCGATGAGCCCATGATTCCAGAAATTGGAGCGAAACCCTCATTTGCAGAGCAAAGCATGTTTTGAGAAATAATCGATGTCCTCCGCAATCGATTCAGGTTGGATAACCAACACCGACCTTTCCTTGGAACGTTCAAGGCATCCATTTGTCTTCGGAATACGAGAGCCACTAGCGTGAGCAAATTCGTCATTACTTGAGTCATTTGAAAACAAACTATTATTAAAAACTTTCAGAGAACGATTTGGAGGCGAGGTCCCAAAAGCAGCACGAAAATCCAAAGGGGATTTGACCCCTGATGACTCCCCCTAAGCCATGCAAAATCGAGTCCCAAAACTTTGTGAAGGAAAATTGAAAACCACACCTGCAGAGCGTGTACTAGGTATGGATCGGACCAAAGGAGAGCCAAAACCAACTTAAAATTGGCTGCCAACACAGAGAACAAATGCAGCAAGGAGAAACCACTGATAAATAATGCTTCCGCCCTAGCCACAACCCACACGCCAGGAGAAGAAAGAACACCGAGAGAGAGACACCACCCCTGTAACCTGAACAAACCCCACCCACAAGAAAACACGGCTCAAACACAAAGAAGGACAGAGAACGAGCATGCAAAGAGGGTGAAGTCCTCATGTATGTCGTGGCCTCACACAGGGAGCCGTTTCGAGCAGCGCCATCATCTATACTCGGTAGATTTTTTTCCATTTTTAAAAATGCATTCATCTCCTCATCCAGGACCACTTTCTAGGACTCTACATAATCCATGCTCATAAACCCCTTCACAATCTTAAGATCATTAGTGTTAGTAATCAAACTAAAAATACATCTCCAATCAAGAGGAGAATACATATTTTGTTGTTGCTTTAACGAGTGGACCTTCTCAATGAATAGGTTTGGAGGTTCTATCTCTTCTTCATAATTCTTTGAATTATCTAAACACTTCCTTCATGGGCTTCTGGCTCAACCTTCTCAACATTTGGGGGTAACTAAATCACATCTTCCTTTTCACTCTTCTCTAGCTACAATACTATGGAAGAATGTTTAATTTCTCTAAAGATGATACTTTTTCTATAAAAAACCTTTTTGGCCATAAGATCCCAAAGCTTGTACCATTTCACATCGATGTCATAGCCAATGAAGATACATTTTATAGTCTTATTCTCCAATTTAGACACTTCTCCTTAGGCACATGTACATAGTCCTCATAACCAAAGACTCAAAGATGTCTCAATGAAATATATTTTACTGATCACATCTCCATAGGTGTTTTCTCAACAAGAGTTGATTTAGGAGACCTATTAGCCAAGTAACAAGCCAAGAAAACAACTTATGCCCAAAAATTTAGTTCCAAGTTGGATCTATTGAACATATTCCTAGTCCTCTCCATCAATTCTTGTTCATTCTTTTTGTAACTCCATTATGTGGAGAGGTATATGAAATTGTCTTATGTATTTATATTCCATAATCCTTTAGAATCTATCCAAATTTGTTGAACAAAATTCACTACCATTATTAGTCCTCAAAATTTTAGCCTTCCAACTAGTTTACTTATTTACAAGAGCCTTAAACTCTTTAAAATGACCGAAAACTTGAAATTTATTTATAAGGAAATGTATCCATGTCCTACTACTATAGTCTTATATGAAATATATAAAATATATAGATTAGGAATTGAAGGAACATTAATAGGACCAAATACATTGGAATGCATTAAGTCTAACACCTCATAGAAGACAAATAACTCGAGAAAAAATGAATATAGTTATGTTTTCCATATACATAATGCTCACAAAACCCAACTTCAGGGTTACAATCATTTAACCCTTCAACAATGTTTTTGCTTTTCAAGTCTCTTAGAGTTTTCTCACCTATGTGGCCCATCCTATGGTGTGATAACATTGTCTTCTTAGCTATCAACTTACTCTTTGAAACATAAGCACTTTGAGGTCCCTAGAAAGCACAAACATTGGAAGTAGATGCATCACTCCACATTGTTTTTGGTTATAATGGTAAATGTGTATATTCAATAGACCTCTTCATTGCAAGAGAAAAATATCTATTGCACTAAACCGTGCATTCATCCAATTGAAATAAAATGCATATGTAGATGGCCTTAGCAAGCACCATATCCCCTCTTATCATCTTGCACCCTCCACTTGAGAAAATAATCCACACACCCAAATCATTATGTTGAGTTATAGAAAATAAGTTTTATGCCAAACCAGGGATATATAGTATACCATTGATCCCTTCTCATCCATTAGATAATCAAATCAAGGCTCTTCCACAACCATCAATCTTCAAATGAGAGTCATCTCTATGGTACACCTTCCTACTATCATATTCTTCATCTTTTGAGAACCAACCCCAATGTGAGGTCATGATGAAAGAGGCATTAGAGTCTACCAACCACACACCATTTGATGCATGTGTAATCAAGGTTGCAATAAAGACATCACCATCATCTTAGAACTTTTTGGACATTATCAAAATCACTTCTTTTTTATTTGCTCTTATTCGAATCTCCAACAAGATTTGGATCTAGGCTTATCTTGCTTCTTGTCCTTACCTTTTATTTGTCTGTCTTATGAAGGAATTTAGATCATTTGTAGTTCCAACATTTTTCCTTGGTCTTACAAAGAGATTTAGATCTCCCATAGGATTTGGATTTGGGCTTGTCTCGCTTCTTGTCTTTCTCTTTGTATTTTACAAATAGATAGGGCCTCCTTAGTAGATTTGGAAGTCCTTCACATCTCTTCAAAAAGAACGATGTCACCACCTCATCCATTTTCAACATGGTTGTAGTGCTCCTAATAGCCATAATAAGGTGGTCCCATGAATTAGGCAAGCAACATAGTAAAGTCATATGTTGATCCTTCTCCTCCATAATCCCTCTAATGAAATGCAACCAGGTCACAATCACTGATGAAAGCATTTAGATGTTCAACTACAAAACCACCATACTCTATTCTAATGGTATACAACTTCTTTCTTAGGAAAAAATATTTATTGAGAATTTAACCTAATAAATCTTACCCAACTCTTTCTGAAGCTTCATTGTGGTAGTCTATTCATGCACATTCAACAATACTAAATTTGTTAAATAGGGTCTAATGGGATTGTTAGCTTTTTGATCCAATATGTCCCAATCTTCATATTTCATTATGGTAGGTTTGAATCTAGATACAATTCATAGATCTCTATCTATGAAAAGATCTTCCATCTTGAGCTTCTATAGCTCAATTTGTGTACAAGAACTTCTCCATCTCTATCCTTAATAGCTTTGTCATTTTTCTTGAAACAAGATCTTTTTCTACACAAATTCCCATTGAATCCAAGATTAATACAAAAAACCTTTGCCCCTAACATCTAGAATCCAAGGTGATTAGACTCTGATACCAAATGCAATGAAGAAAATGTGTAGAACATGTTTTCTACACTAATATGTGAGGAAATATATGTAAAAAATAAAGTAATCACATAGTTACAAGGGAATAAACATGAAAGCAATATACCATAACACAGTGGGGGATGACCCCGTAGTGCAATGACAAGTTGCAAGCAACAACTTCCTTGCTGTCATGTGTTTGAATCCCACCAATGGTTGGTGAGATGAGCTATCGTTGGCCAAAAAATGAAGGGAACATTGGACAATGCATGGATGATGGAGGAAGACCTGTGCAGGGGTGGCAAGGATCAACGCACAAAGGAGTGGGCGAATGGTGGATGGCATGTGCTACTGTGGGGTCTGCGTAGGGAGAGGCAAAAGTGAAGGAGTAGAAGGCAAAAAGGATAGTCGTCGGGTCCTGCAGGGAGCTTGGCGGGAATGCAGGCAGGTGAAGCAGATGGAGGAATGATGTTGAGTCCTGCAGGGAGCTTGGCGAGAATGTAGAGGCATAGATGGAGGAATGACACCGGGTCCTGCAAGGAGCTTGGTGGGAATGCAAGCATGTTGAGATATCGGGGATGAGGTCCCCCGTATGTGGCCTCATTGGTTCATAGCTTCAGTCAAAAGCAATGGGTGCTGCCCCTTAGCAGAGATTTACCGAAAAAAATAAAAATACCATAACATAGTCTTACATGGGAAAAATATTTTCATGAGAAAATCCCCACTCCAAAGCAATTGAATGCATTATTCAATAAACAAAGGTTACAATACACTTATAGAATCTAAGCTTTTAAAAGAATATCACCAACTAGAGATTTGGAGTAATTTTGATAGCATAACAATATCTGCAAAAATCATTATCAAAACCTCCATCTCAATCACCTAATAAATAGAAGATGCAATACATGAAGCCATCAAATAGTAATTAGATAACTGTGAATTAAAACCACCCAAAATGTGGCATCCAAATCCCTAATTAGAAATTCAAAAACCAAATCTTAAGACGAGCCCAAAAGCTAAAAACAGTGTATTCCTTCCACCTACCATAAGCTCATCATAATCCGCTAACTAGCATCTGCACTCCTTTCAGGTTTCATTATCTCTATTTAAATATACTTTATAATGTTTCATAAGTTGGTCAACAAGTGTAAATCTCTCACAATTTTTTTGTGGCATAGATGTTTTTTGCATTTCCAATGTGGGAGACCATAACTTTTGATTTGAGAGGCTATTTGGTTTCCTTTTTTTAATCGTAGAGCTTGAGAAGATCTACATACTTGGCATCCTTGGAAGTGATGTCAAACTACCTAGAATTATTTTGGGGGCTTGAAACAACCTATATAGCCCCAAAATTGAGGTTTTTCATTCTATGGCCTAAAATTGCATTTTTTAACTCTAAAAATTAGGAGCAAGGTTGAGACACCTTTGCTGACATTAGAAACCTATTCCCCCATCCCCACACCCCGCCATTTTGGAAATTTAGGCAAACACTTAAGAAAAGACTAAAAACTAAAGCATAAATGTTATAAAATGAAAGTCTAGCCACTATTTTTTAAAATCTGAGAAAAACCCACTTTTTTATTGCATGATTTTTTTTGCCAACTTAAGGAATATATAAAACAATAATGAAAATGAAAACATAAAAACTACATAATGCACAATAGAAGATAACACTATTCTATTGCTTTCATTTTTTAATTACATTTTGAAGTTACATTGTTGTATATATAGATTTGAGAATATAACTAAATCTACAACTACCTATAAACAAATAACTAACTACATAAACTAATGTTCATTATCCTTTATTCTCCCCTATAATGAACATTGGGAAAAAAATGGTCATTATTCCATATTTCTCCCCCATAATGAACATTTTGAAGAAAATCTCCAAAATATGACATGCAACACTATCTAGACTTAGAGCCTCTTTCTAGTCATCTCCCAAAAATGATGAATCTTCAATCTCCAATCATCAATGCACTCAGTTTGCAATCAAAGATGATTAAACTACAATTGACCATCGTGATTCACTCTTCTAGTGCTCACTCCAAATCATGACCATACATAGTCAGTTCTTATCTATTTGCAACGTCCTACAATCTCAAAATCTTGATCAAACTGGATACCCATCTTGGGACATGTCTTATAGTCCAACCACAAATCTCCACTTTTTAGGACCAAACAATGTCCAAATCTATCACCAACAACTAAGGCAAAACTAACAATGCCACAAAAACAACAAATCTGCAAAACTCAAATTCAATTATCGATCATAGTCTTCCTCATGCTACTGCACTTTACTACAAAAATGTAATTTTGATTTTCATGATGTCTTAGAAGACAATATTTGTCACTCTTTGCAAAACTTCAAACCTTGCCTGATTACTATTATCTTTGATATATGAATATTGATACTTGTACAATTTTGTGAACATAGCTGTAATCTTTTCCCAATTTGAACCATTACTCCACCCACAATTTATTTGCATGCATTTTGTCATATATTCATTTTTTCCTTCTTTATGCCAACACATCTTTTCATAATAATTTTTTAAGCCACATATGCTACAAGAATGAATATCCCAATAGATGTATTTTCAATGTCCTTCTCTACTACAATAAGAACATTGCATTCTTTGAATTGATTTATTTGATCCTGTAAGACTTGTAACATGACTTTTATTTCTTTTATCTGTAACATATTCAAGGCTTTCATTCTTTGGCCTAGCAATTGGCTCAATGAGATTTCTAATTCCTTGCTCATATT
Organism: Sequoia sempervirens; assembly: GCA_007258455.2. Taxonomy (NCBI): domain Eukaryota; kingdom Viridiplantae; phylum Streptophyta; class Pinopsida; order Cupressales; family Cupressaceae; genus Sequoia; species Sequoia sempervirens. The sequence goes on from VDFB02265784.1 coordinate 28,216, forward strand.
TTCCTAATCCTCTTCCTTTATATTCCATATTCTTCATGATGTTCAAACCAACATTATTTTCAAAACAATTAACAATATTTGTAGATTCATACATGTTATCATCTTTATCCTTACATTATTTATTAGAAGAAACTTCGACTTTATCACACAAACCAAATGATTGATAAAAAAAAACAACACAAATCTTTTGTGCCACATGAGACATCACAAACTAATGGCTTTGATTGCAAACACTCATTTTCCTTTTGACATGCAAGAAACTAGTCTAATTGATTGTTTTGTGCTTTCAACCTAGATATCTCATCATTCTATAGACTATTTTTCTCTTCCAACTTTTTCATTTTTTCTTTCAAATTGTCATTCTTTTTTTAACTTCTTCAAACAACTTCAATCTATCTTCTAATTCTTCATTTTTTATTTTGACATTCTCCAATTCATTTTTACAATTATTGTTTTCACACAAATATTCATATTTTTTCTTTATTAACTCCTAAAAATCTGCTATCAATTTTGAATCAGATTTCTTAATTTCCAATAGTTCTTCCTCCAAAACATTTTTTTCCTTCTTTACTTCTTTACCGACTTTTCTCATTTAATGGACCCATACACTAGACAACCTGATACCTCCAAAAATAAAACACACCCTTAACTCCAATACATACAATATTTAAAATAAAAACTCCAAAAATAATGAACATGTTGATGTGTGTTTTATGACACCGAACACTCTAGAATAAAGAGTCCAAAGACACTCTATCCTCTCTTGAAAAACTACCTCGTATGCTAAGATTGCTAGAAAGGTCATACGGTAATTCCAATGTTTCGTAAGTTGGGGGATGGACAAGCTCAATGGATGATGTGATATGCTGGTATCACAAAGGGACCTTTGACACCAAATTACTCAAAAGTAGGAATTTAGATTGTTTTGATGTTGAATGCTCTTTTATTCTTGGGATTTTCGATTTAAAAAAAAAAAAAAAAAGGAAAAGGGATGAGGGTTTAGAAACTAGACTTATGCTAAACTACTCCTATGAACTTAAGAGACAAATGTTTGATAGTGAAATTTAAACCAATCTTTGCTTTGCCAAGTACGATGACTACAACTAGACAAAGATGGTGCAATCTTCAATGGGATTTACGAATGATGTCCTATTACACAATACCACCATCAATTCGAACAATGCATATAGGTAATAGAATTCAAGTTAAACAGTTTCACAGTTCAGACTAACCTTGCACATCAAATTGAAAATCATTCAATTGAAAAAGGTATGAACTAATTTCACTATTTTCAACACTATCAATCTTTCATTCATCTAAGAAATGTTGAAGCTAATTTACTTTATTGAAGAAATATGAAACCATGCAAGCTCTCAAAGTAACAAATGCTCAACTATGAGTCAAATAATTATTTGAATAGCACTAGTAGCAAAAATTTCACAAGTCTCCCTGAATAAATGAAATGAGTGGGGTTTATATAGGCCCCCCAATTACAAAGCAACGACGCAGATTGATTTGATATCAATGGCCAAGATTATTCCAAGAAACCCTAACCCTAAAAAGCATAAGTAACTCATGGACACATGGCACAAGTAGGACGAGCCATTTGGAGTGTGGAAAATAATGACACCTTGCAAATTAATCGAGCAAGTGGGAATCCAAAATGCAATTCCCCTTGGCTTGCTCCCTAGCTGCAAATGTAAGAAACTTTGTTAACACCAAATCGAGCTCCTCCATTGATATGCTTGGCATAGAATCCAGCTGCACTCCCATTATGTCCAAGGTTTCAAGGCACTGAGTGAAAGTATTTTCCCATCTACCTTCTTGTTTCCGAAAGCTATCCATAAAGGTCAAAAGAGAAGACATGTCATCAAGTTGGTTTTCTGTGATAATCTGCATTTCCTTGAAGTAAATATTCATCACACTCCTCTTCAATCCTTCTAAATCCAAGCTATTTGTATCATGATGCTCTTGCCCTATTAATCCTTCAAGAGAGGTGAGGATTCTAAGCTGTATTTTCCCAAGAGAATTCTGTATAACAACACACTCCTCTTTCATTCCATCGTATATCTTCTTCTTTGCTAACAAGGAATGACACCATCTGCTGAAATCATATGAAGCTCCACTATCAATAACACCTTCCTGGATCAATATTTGCAGGGATACTTCCTTTAAAATCTTCAAACGAGGTATTACCTTGTCTTTTATATATTGGAAGTCTTCCCAATTATCTTCAATCTGGCAAATTTCAATCATAAGCAAGGCTTATCTGTCATAGGTTTGAGCACATTTCTCCAAGAATTGCTCCATCTGTTTTGAGATATTGCTGATCCAACTCGTAGTTGCTTGGCTTGTGATCCTCATAGCCTCAAGAGTGTCAACAGATTCTAGAGGAAGGGATGATGGTGGGATAAAAGCTTCACCTTCTTGGCACAAGGGGGTTGTTATTTGCTGAATGAACTCTATTAATCTCAAATTTTCCAGCTCTAATCTTTCCTTCTTCTCCTGTCAAACTTCTCCTTGATGGCCTTGGAAGTGTCTGCTAGCTCATGAAAATCTTGTTCTATCGTGGTTGGCCCAATGTCCAACGTTGTAACATATAGTCCAAAGGAGTAATCTGATCTCTAGGCTTGTCAACCTTTGGGACTGCAACTTGTAAAACCCTGGATCCTGCATCATTTCTGATAATCTGAGAGTACTTTTTAGGCTTCTTTGGTGTTTTAGCTTTGCCAATCCTCTCTAAGAAGTCCTGCATGCTTTCAATTGGTTGAACTTCATCTAGTGGTTTAGATTTCTTCATCAAACTTTCAGTCAACCAATCTGGGATAGTGGATAATTCCATCCCATCTTCCATTTGAATATCATCATCAATCCCTTTCAAGGTAGAAATTATTTCATCTCCCAGCTCCTCATTGTTTTCAAGGATCTCAATATCTCCCATGCCTTCAATCATCAGCGTATCACCTCCTTCCAAACACTCAGTGAAGGTTTGCTCTTGAAGAAAATCCAGTTGTTCAAATTCTTGAAATTCAACCTCTTGTTCATGGTTTGGTTCAATCTTAGCAATGAATGCCTCTTCTACTATTCTGATTGATAACGTACTTGAAGATGATGGAATTTCATTCACCTTTTGCTTCTTACTTTCCAACTCTTTACTAGCTGCTTCCTTTTCCTTTGTTTGAAGATCTTCAATCATTGCCTTCCTCTTGCTTGGACATGGAAGTTCATCAGGACCTTCTCCAACTACTTCTCCTTGACTTTCTTCATTGCTCAACGTGGCATAGGTAAGGGAGATTCCTTCTTTTCTTAATCTGCTGATCTGATTATCCACCCATTCCCTAGAATAAGCTACAATGTCCTTTATCAATACATTCAAATCAGTCAACTCAGGTTGTGTCCAGTTGGGCAACAAGATAGGCTTCTTCTTTTCCTGTTCAAATTGAGGATGCACGTATTCCCCATTGTCTCTTACCTGGTCAGGAACAAGGAATAAATCACACTTTTTCACAAGGTCTACTGGAATTCTAGACCACATCTTCTTCCTGACTCCATATTCGTCCACCAAGTTAGACCAATAGTCTTCAATATGCATAACATGAAGGGACTTCTTCCTGTGAATTCTCAAATATGGATCATAATCAGACCTCGGTTTATAAGTGCCAAACTTATAAAATTGTAATTCTAATTTTGTTGTCTTGTCTGATTGCAATGAGGGGCAGACTTCTAGCATTTTCCCAATTACAATAGGAAAATCCGCTCCTTGTTTGTTCTTTTTCCTTTGAATGGAATCCACATGTGCAACTGCCTTGCAACTTCAAGCATAATAATCTTGTATGTTGGATACCGAGGGAGTTTATACAGAGCATCTGCGAATCCATGAACTCTTATGTATGTAAAAGTCGGAAATTGGATGAACCAAGATCCAAATTTATCAAGCAACACCATAGCCTCTTTAGATAACCTCTTTTGGATTCCTCCTTGAAGCAATCGAGTGATATACATGAGGAAGGCGTCATTGGTTATCTTATAATTGTCCTTATAATGCAACTATAGCTGTGGGTAACAATCATGTGCTTTGAACTGGTTATTTCAAAGTCCAACTTCCCCTTTGCAAATCAATCCTTTATACTTGGTAAACTAGGCCAGGATGTAGACTATGTAGGAACTCATATAGAAAGTCTTGGTCTTCTCCAAGTTTCTTAACTGGAAATCAATATTGTCACTTATTAATTTGGCCCAATTTATTGTTTCCATTCCTAATACGACCTCCTCTACGTATGAAAACATCCATACTTCGAAGAAGGCTCCCTTAGAAGTACCCATAATAATGTTCAGCATGTGGATCATGTCACTGTATTCTTCCTTAAAATTTGTGCAAATCAATCTCTTAGGTAGCTTAGAACAATGCCTCTTCGGTTCCTTAACCCAGTTGGAATTAATTATATCCATACAAGATTCTTTGGCCTGATCAAACATGGTTTGTGATTCCTCTTGGGTCCTATTCAACATTTTGTGAGGACGAGGAATACCAAACACCTCTCTGACTGAATCTTCTGTGAAGTATGCCAAAGTGATCTCGTTAGATGCTTTAATGGATCTTGTTTGTGGATTGTATCTTCTGGCGCACTCAACTATCAGCGCACTGCACTGAATTGCAGGTGGAAATCTTGCTGCTTGGTGAAGTCCGCATTTAACCATGTTGGTTGCAATAGGCATGGGCATTTCATGTTGAGTGCCAAACATCCTTTTCTTGTGCTAAATCGCATTGAACTGCTCGAAGTTAGTATCCGCTTCTTTCTTCCATTTTGATGATAGTTGAGATTCTGAATAGAATTCCCTGAGAACTTCTTTCACTTGGATCTTTCTAACTCCACCTCCTACGTTCTTTGAAGTAGACATTGCGCTTGTACGAAGCTCAAAGTCAGAAAATTTTCACAAATTGCAAAGAAGGTGATTTAATGGCTGGAGAATATTTAAATAAATTAATTAAAAAATTCTAGAACTCAACTACTTAGGTTGGTTGGAGAATAAATTTTAATAAAATGAAATTTTACTAGCCTTTATCTTTTTTTAAAGAACATTCAGATAATTTTTTAAACAATTTATTGGACTTTTAGAGCTAAAAACTGAAGTTTTTTTGTAAATCCAAGATAAAAATTCTTTTTTCCTTCTTCAAATTCGCCAACTATGATTCTACAATTGCATGAGAAATCTGAAAATAGAAGAAAAATATCCAACCTTGTGCTCTAGAATCAATGTAACTTCTAGCTCAAGAAGAAAAGAAGAAGGACGCCTTTGGCTGAGAGAAGTTTGCTTGTGAGAAAATTTGACCTGTGAATAATGAAAAATAAACTCTCAAGCACTTCTTTTATAATAAAAACTTTCCTTATTGGCCTGGGTCGACCTCTTTTTTGATTGGGTGCTTTGTTTTAAAACACAAAAAGTGATCTTATCTTCCTTTTGATTTTTTAAGGGCGCCCCTTCTTACTTGCTTGTTAAGTTTTTAAATAACAACTTAAGTTATTTTAAATTCCTTGCCTCAGAAAAATCGACCTTTAAGTGGACTTATCCACTTTGCAACTGGATTTTCTCCTTTTACCAAGGTAACTCTTCGCCTTAGCTAATTTTTTCGATTTTCTCCTTGAAAATTCGACTTTCAACTGGAATTTTTATCCTTTCAAGTGGATTTTGACTTCATCATAGAATTCTTGAAGTCCCAATTCGAATTTTTCATTTGCCTTAGCCAATTTTCACCTTTAGATACATTCGCCAACTCAAATTTTTAATCATCCAACTGGATTTACTTTTGAACTTGGGCGAATTTTAACAAGACTTTTCAAATGGACGAATTTTAACTGGATTTCCCAAGTAGATTTCATTTTGATGAATTTCAAATGGATTTTTTCATGATTCAACTGGATTTCTTCATGGGGCGTACCTCTCCAAACTTAGGCAAATTTCACCATAATCTCTCTGCTTTTTATTTGATTTTTCTTCCTTGAAGGTGCGATTTTCAATTGATTTTCCAGATTTTTGCATGCGCTTTTCCTTGCTTTTCAGACCTTTGCATGCATTTTTCCTTGCTTTTCTCATGATTTTTCCGATTTTTAAGATTTTTGCTTTATTTTTGCCTGCTTTTCAATTCTAAAAGTGGAAACTTTCGACTCCACTGCCAGTGAGACCTAGCACTTTCTAAAAATAGAAACTTACTAAAAATAGAAAAAAAACAAAAAACAACTTTCTAAAAATAGTAAATTCCAGATTGGTCCAAAAATGCCAAAAATGAAAAAAGCAAAAAGCAAAAAAGCAGAATCCCTAAAAAATAGGAAGTGTTAGAATTGAGCGAAAGCACAAGCGATCCTCGTCTACCGGGTCTTCTAAGCACTTCTATGACGTTTACGTTCAGTTTCAGGCTAAAATTCCCAACTTGGTTCGGGTGATGACTCCAGACTTTGACATGAAATTGCCAGAGCAACGGAGCTTATGAAATTGCCACTCAAAACTAAACCCTAAGAGCAAACCACCGAGGGTCCCCATTTGCAATGGGGCGATGTGTGAAATAGGTCACAACAGAACCCCACACAAAAAACAATCGAATGAACTCCTTATTAACTCACTTCTTTGAATCACTAACCAATTTTAATGCTTCAATCCTTTATTGGATGCTTGTATTGGCTCTGTCACTTGTGGCGCTCCAAATTTTTTTTTTAACAAACAATAAATACCACTTATCTGGCCGATCCTTCTACACTGGAAAATGATTTCAACATCTTCAAACTCTGCGCTTCTTGCATCATCTACATTGGTGCTTCAAATGGAGTTACTCATCCTACAGATGGAATTTTTAATTTCTAAAACACCTCTGCACTATATTTAGACAGCCTCCAGCAATGGAATATGAAATGCTTCTCTTAATTTTCACACGCCTTCTTTTCTACATGTCTGGATTTAAAAAAAATGGACGCAGCCAGTACAGATCAGAGTTATATATTTCAACGCTGCCACAGCGAATGCATCTCCAACTGCTCTGATACCAAATGAAGGAATATAGAGAACAGTAATGAAACTGTAAACTGAAAAACTACATAATGCACAACAGAAGATAAAATTATTCTATTGCTTTTCATTTTTTTATTACATTATGAGGATACATTGTTGTATATATAGATTTGAGAATATAACTGAATCTACAACTACCTATAAACAAATAATTAATTACATAAACTAATGTTCATTATCCTTCACAAGTCAACCATAGTTTGAATGGTTTTTCAAAAACCCAACCAGGTTGTTCTGACTCAGAACTCTCCAGGTTCCAGGTGGTAATTATCACAAGTAATTGCATAAAATTCCTGCGTTTTGCTTCTATGGCTTCAGCAGAGACTTTGGTTCAGCCTGGCTATTGGTTCCATCAACTATGACAATGATATATCATTTCCCATCTTCCCAATATGGTTTGTTAGGATTCCTCCACATAAGGGCACAAAAGGCAAAGCAATGCGAATGTTGCAACTTAGAAAAAAGTTAAATAACCAGAAAATATAATTCATCCAAACATTTTTGCTCAGTGGCCCGGCACAAATATCCCATTTACCCAAGATTCCCCTTGCCAATGCGTGCAAATCTTTAGCAATAAAACAGGACGACTGTTGCACATACTACATACTGACAAGAAAATTCACAATATCCATTTCAGAATTAAAGTCCCAAAAGTAGAGAGACAACTAAAACCGGATTTTGGGACTTGCCACTATTATTTTTATTGATAATATTAGAGTTACATGAAAGACTGCCACTTGAGACTTGAATGAACTAGAAAAGATATGGGGAAAATCTCCCATCTTTAACAATTGCAATGATTCAAAACTCATAATTTACAGACATTATACACTTGTCTCATTCTATGTATAGGACTGTATTATCTTCAAAGGAGCTATTGACTTGATACATGACAGTCATGCACCGAAACGAATCTTTTAATCAGCAATCACTTGGTGTCTGCGATGTCAGTGTCCTCAGTTTCATTCTCATTTAATTTCTTTATTGGTTGGTAGCTTTCAAATAATATTATCAGTATCATCCATTTCAATCTCATTGACATTTATCTTAGTTAATAGTTTTCCAGTAATACTATGATGCGGTATTCCATTCTTGAGAGGTATTCCTGTAGGTTGTCTAGCCCGTCTCTCTAGGTCTGCTAGATGGCGGTGTGCTTCTCTCAATTTATCCACAGCACTAGGACCATGATTTTCCAATGCCTCAATCACCTGTCTCTGGAATCCAATTGCAAGTTTATAGCTGTAACAGAGTGCAAAAATATTCTTCAATTCATATACAAAGTAGAAAACAATAGTAACCTAAAACAAATAAATGAGCATGAAGAGAATGGAACCAAACTGGACTTCAAAGTATGCAATCAACCAAAACCACGAACTTCTGTTCAGAGGTCATACTGAAATTTATGCACTGCGTTGTTTTACGAAAGAGGAGATTTAACAAAAGAGATGGAAAAAAATGAAGCACATCAGACCACAAGAATAGGAATAAATACATAAAAGAAGCAACCTGCGAAAAATGTAGTCTGTTAGCACTCATGATTGAGTTTTGTTTTTGTAATTGGTCAATTTTGTACCTGGAGTATTGTGCTAAGTATAAGCATAGAAGGACCACAAAGGAATCACTTGGAAAACACATACAAACACAATATGATTTCCCCATAGAATTATAAAGAGCTATCCAAATATTCAAAATGTATATATGTTCATCAAGGGGTTAATCTTGGACGATATAGTCTGAAAGTAAATGTAAAGTTAAACTACCAGTTTACTAAAGCTGCTTTCATCCAATTGCTCAAAAGGTCACAGATCTTAAAAGTAAGTGTATTAATCATAAGGAATGTCTGGAAGCTTCTAGCAATTTGTCCAGGCCCGAAGGCAATAAGGAAGAGGTAAGAAACAATTCTGTAGTTTGAAAGTAAATGTAAAGCTAAACTAGTTTACCAAAGCTGCAGTCATCCAATTGCTCAAAAGGACGCAAATCTCAAAAGTAAGTGTGTATTAATAAGGAACATTTGGAAGCTTCTAGAAGTTAGATTCATCCATAGCAGCTTAAGAGGTCAGCCCATATATTTCATATTTTCACTTTGGCAAAGAAACTGCACTTTTAACAAGATGCTAAATTCCATTGGTACATATCATCTATACCAATAATAAATTTTGTATCCTTGAGAGTTAAGGGCATTCCTCTTTGATAGCTGCTAAGATATAAGTATTCTTGACCTTAGCTGACAACTATAGGTACTCTACCAGATTTATGTGTGCGTATAGATATATATAAAATCCTCTAGTCATAAATAGATTAGTCTATTAGTATCAGATCGTGACCAATGTTGAGCAGTGAGGAAGAAGCCACATACTCTTTCTAATTTAAATGTGAGAAGAGGAAGTACGTTATTTTTCTAGACTGTCCATGGACCCATTCTGAGCTACTATAATTTTTAGAAAGCAAGTGACCAATGTTGAGCAGTGAGGAATTGGATTGGAACTCTAAATAATGTGGCTTCTTGCCACATACTCATTCTAATTTAAATGTGAGAAGAGGAAGTACGTATATTTTCTAGACTTTCCATGGGCCCGTTCTGAGCTACTATAATTTTTAGAAAGCAAGAAGAAGAGGATTTGTTACCATTTATATGCAAACCCTACAGAATAGTTTGAATCTGCTGAAACCAACAAAAGACGGTAAAACATTTGGAGAAGATTTAGAAAACCTCATAAAATAGAAACTACTCATTTTCATTTCTACAAGGAAACAAAGCCTGGGTATAATCTGCTCATGTGTTGTGTTTTGAGATCAGAAAAAACTATTAAATCTAGCTTGTACACTGTTTCTTGAAATCTAGATAAATCACTTACTAAGCATAGAAAATAACTTAGAAATCATTCTCTGCTTGTGGGGTATTAAGCAGAAGCTAACAGGGTAAAGTGTTCTGACCTGCCCATGAACTTGTGCATATTTGCAAGACTTTGAATTGTTTCAATGGTATCCATATGCTGCGGTCCAAGAGCAATTTCCATAACTCCCTTGGCCATTTCAAACATCCGCACTGCTGCCGAAGGTCTCTCTAGCTCCTCATATGCTAAACCCAGATTGTTGTAAATGTACCCCACTCCAAAATGATGACTCCCAAAGCTTTCTTTCATTTTTTGCACTGCACTCTCTAAGTAAGAAATTGCTTCTTTCACACTTCCAGTCATTAGAAGCAACCAACCAAGCCGTCCAGCAGTGCTCCCTTCTGCATGCTGGTACTTAGGAGACACTTCATAGATTCCAAGAGCCATCTTATAGAAATGAATGGCAGTTCCAAAGTCATTCATCATCTCGTACAACATAGCAAGCTCTGTAAAGGCCTCCCCTGCCTTCTCTGCGCTTGTCTGTGAATGCTTCTTGAATGTCTTACTAGCTAGTTCACAGCATTTCTTCGAGTCTCCATAATTTTTCAGATTACAGAGTGCTTTGCCCATGTAAAGGAGTACCATTGCTCGCAGCTCACTTTCCTTATCAGTCTGATGAAAAATTCTCTTTAGCACATTTATGGCATCATCATATTTTCCTAGAAAAATCTGTAAATTGGCCGAATCCAATTCACAATTAATGAGTTCCATCTTCATGTCCCAAATCTTGAGAATCCTATTGGAAGCTTCATTCTGTTCTAAAGCCTTCTCATACTCACCTAAGCCGGCATATATAGCTGCAAGAAGCCTCTGATCCATTGCAAGCTCCACAGAATTCTCCCCCAGATGCTTTCTATCAATATCCAAAGCCTTCAAACATAAGGTCAATGCCTCCTTGAAATTCAATACAGCAACAAATGCCTCAGCGACTTTTTTACATAAACCAGACAATTGAGGATGTCCAGGCTCCAGCGCCTCCTTCAATTCAAGACTCCGGATATAGTTTCTCAGAGCCTCTTCCCTCCTCCCCGAGGCAGCTTTCACATCCCCCAACAAAATTTGAATAGCATAAACTAAAGGTGCATTCTGAAACTGACTACGCTCATTCTCAAATATCCCAATGGCCCTATTCAAATAACCCAAGCTCTCATTAAACTTACCCAATGCATAATGAACAGAACCTAATAAATACAGAGACTTAGCTACAGCGACAGAGCCCTCCTCATCGTTTTCTAAATTCCTAAGTGCCCTATTGGCATAAGCAAGAATAGTCTCTGGGTTCTCACCTGCTGATTCCAACTCCTGCCCGATTCTGAGACAAGCCATGCCAAGCCTTTTATCGTCTTCATCAAACACAGATTCCATTGCTCTGAATGCAATCTCCAACTCATCCACTGTAATTGCAGCTTCAAAGGCTTTCTCCACATTGTCATCTCTTTCTATTTTACTCGCAGTCTCTAACCCTCTGTAGAAGCCAATTTGAACATTCGAGCTTTTAGGATTTCTAGGGTTTTGGATGTCTAGGATTTTGTTTGGCAATCCGCACAAGTTTCTACTTGCTTGTAATGCAGGTGAAACAACAGAACCATTTATATATAGTTCAGAGGGTGTTCTTCTATGGCATCTTTCTTTAGTTTCCTCACTTCTCCCCTCTCTTTCATACAAATCAGTGGTTCTAATGCTGTTTGAAACCCTGCGTTTAACATGTCCGCCAAAATCCGTAATTCTCTGCGACAGAAGGCAGTGAAATTTTCTCATGTTTAATCTTACATGAATTGTTCATGTTTTTCGAAATAATCAAATTCATACGACAAACCCCACTAAAACCCTTCCTGTGAAAATAACTTCGTTGAAATTCAACGATCTTTTTTCTTTTATTCATTTACGGATCATAAGCTCAGATCCCCTCTATTTTGGTTTTATTTTCACGTTCTTTTGGTATGCTTTATTTGTTTGAAATAAATAGTTCACCAAGAAAATATTATTAGTGTGTATATGGTTTCTATTTAAATGAACTTTTTAGTTGTGATTTTTAGTTTTTTATAGGTCGTTTTTAGTATGATTGTCCAAAAAGAGTTTGAATTAGTTTTATATGTCATTTGTAAGATTTTGAATTGGTCTTATGTAAATGTTAGAATGAGTAGAATATTTGTAAATGATTAGTAATATTAAAAAAATTGTATAGTGTTCAATTTTACTTTAACTTTGGGCTTATTTTTATGTTGAAGGCATTCTGTCTTTGAACAAGTTCGACTGACAACATAGACTGAGACAAGGTACAAGATGATGAAAACTTGGCTTATAAATGACACCATTCGAAGGCAAATGGACGCCATCCCTACTTTAAACTTGGCTTATAAGTGACACCATTCGAATATTTAAACTTTGCACTTAGGGAAAGACACTTGCTTTTCAAATTACCCTTTTATATTATATTTGACATAATATAAATTATTTTTTATACTCTCTATTCCTTTTTCAATATACTTTTTTACTACTTAGTTTCACATGATATTTTATTTTTTATTGTAGATTATAAAATATATTTTTCTAAAATATTATTAATTAAATATTATGAAATAAAATTACATTTTATATATTTGAATATTTTTAGCATAATATTATAATATTTAGATACTATATATTGAATATTTATATAAATTATACATTATTAAATATAATATAATATAAATTTTACATATAATACTAATTAAAATTTTACATATATTATATGTTTAATATTTATCTATGTTTATTGTTTAAATATATATTAAATTTATTAAAAAATATGTAGAAATTATATTTATTATTTACAAATTATATGAAATCTAATACATATTATTAAATATATATTATATACCTAATATTTTTTTAAATAATATTATTTAAATTAAATACATATAATATAATATGTAATTAATATATATAATATTTTTTTTAATAAAAAGGGGGTAAAAATTTATTCAATCATAAAATGCAAGTGTACAAAGAGCAAGAGTACAAGCATCCAGGACCCAAGGGCACACTTGGCCACCAAAGATCAAAGAACAAACAGTCACATAGATAGGAAAACCAAACCTTGTTCATGGACCATGGATATCCTCATAAATCAACGTCCTCAATTTATCAACACAATCATTGGGAAGAAGCTCCCAATCATCAATCCTCCAGTCACCCCTAAACTCAAAAGCTCATTTAGAGAGACAATCTGCCACATTGTTCCACTCCTTCGGAATATGAGCAAAGGACACCATCTCAAGCTACCTGTAAAGCTGGTGAATCTAGCTAGAATGAATCTTACTAGATCATATGTTTTTGATTAGTGATAAACAGGTTTTGAAGGGGCCCTGAAACCCTGTACAAAAAAGAAGAGGCAATAAAGATATAGCCAATTTGTTGCCCCACCATCACTAAAAAACAAGCTGATTACGTAACAATCAACACCACATCAGCAAACAATAACCGACAACACACAAAACCAAATAAAAAAAGAACAAAACAAGCAACATTTAAAGAAGTTCCTTTAACATTATGGCTGCTTCTAGATCCTTAGATATCACCTTGTTGTGCATTTCCATGATCTCCTCAACATCCTGCCTCAACACCATCTTGCTCTTCTTGGTTTTGCTCCGAGTGCGAATGCTCGACCTCGTGCCCAAGTCCTCAACCTGCAACCTCTTTTTAGCATCCTCCCCCTCATCCTGGTTCACCGACTCACTAAACAACGATCTCCTAGTCCATTCCCTAGCCTTCTCATTCATGAACACCAGACCTTCAACTGAGGATTCAAGCTTCTCCTTGCTAAGGTTAATCACCATGTTAAGATCTTTACGTAGCAGTAGGGAGTTCCTCTCCACCGTGGACAACCTTAGACCATAATCTTTTTCAAATTGGCCACATCCTCCACCATAAGGCCAAGGCTGGAATTCAACGATTTGACCATACTAAAGATAGAGTCCTTCTCCTTTAGGCTTCTAAGTGTAGAAATATTGCACCGAGCAATCGAATCATATTTGTTATGGAGGTCTTGAACCTCCTGAACCAACCACATAGGAAAATTAAAGGAAATATCGACCCCTTCCTTAACCAGACCAAATGCCTATGCATAGTCCATAACACCCCAAAACAAGCCCCTCCCCTAATGGGAACTCATGGGCGGATCATCTTCTTGGAAGCCCTCAGGATAATCAACCTTAATCTTACCCTTGTCTTTAGATGCTGACATGATAGGAGACTCATCCACATCCACCACACTATTCACCTTCCCCACAATAGAGACCCCTCATCACCACCACAACCCAAGTCATTATTCACCAAATTCACCACCTCATCGGCCTTATTAACACCAAAACCCTCCAGCAGCTTATCCTCAACTTCCTTGGAACATATCGACCCCTGTTTCGTGGTCTTCCTCCTACTAGCTTTACGCTCCATAGCCTCTTCATCGGTCGCCTAAATTTTGCATTTCACACACAAATTAGAAGGGTTAACCTTTTTAGCAGAGCATTTCTTTCCACCAAAAGGAGTGTAATCTAAGTTTGTGTGGTAGTCATTCAACCATGCATTAGACTCCTCAATTTCAGTACCAACACTACCATCCACCTCCTCAATCTAGCATTTCCCACTCCCCTTCTCCCTCTTCTTAGACTTAGTAGAATTAACAGGAACATGGGACTCAATAACACAACTAGCCTTTATATGTTCCACAATAAGCAACATTAAACCCTCGTGTAAGAAGAGGTTCCTAGTATTCCTTCTATATCCCACTATCCCATCTTCCAAAGAAAGTAGAAGATAGAAAGGGAAAGAGATAAGCTTACAGTGACAGAAGTGATTAAGCATCACAAAATGATGCCCATATAGAGCCAAATACCTCCCATCCAAGGTAAAATAATGCATTAGCGCCATGGTCACCTCAGCCCAAATAGGTTTGATTTTGGTACGATCATAATCGCCACAGTCGAGCCTCACCATTTTGGCTCTCTTCCTATCTTGCATAAAATTCATTTTGCGGTCCCTAACATAGCTTTCTCCCTATAAAATTTCCTTCCTTCAGTGGATAACCCAGTGACTTCTGCAATGAACTCCTCGCTGATAGTAATGTCCTTTCCAAACATGCTCAACACCCAACCATGCCAAGCATCAACAAAATCTCAAGAGACATTCGTTTTAAACCCATGAAGTTTCTCCATGAAAGGGGTAACCCCACCTTTTTGTAAAAATTCCTAGACATCGGCATTAGCTTTGAACTCATCATATGAAAGAGGCTCAGTCTTACACCTATCCCCACCCATATTCAATGGCGAGCAATTCACAAAAGCAATAATACACAGCATACGAATGCAACTAAACACCAAGGCCAAAGAAAGAAAAGCACCCAAAAAGCGTGCGGGCCTGCCAACTGAGGTACTGAAGAAATTGATGGCCAGGAGCCTCTTGCAAATATGATTAGGATTCCCAAAAATTCCAATAAGCATCACAAGCATAAAGTGTCTAATCAACCTAGGTTGAACATGATTACCACGCAAGCCTTTAGCTGAAGAGACAACCTCTTCCAACAAGCTAATAGCTGTCATTATTAAGCAATGTTATTAATTCGATGGGCAGGTTATCATTAACCTTCCAAGATCTAGCTGATGTCACCCTGAGATTCGCTAGCAAATCTGCCACCCCATTTGCCTCACAAAAGGCATGGGAAATATACAGCTCATCAAATTCATGCAACATTGAATGAGCAATAAATATTTCAATTGACCAAGATGGAGGGGAACAATTCCTTAGGAAATTAATTATATTCAAAGAGTCCCCTTCAACCCATGACTTAGAAATCCCCTTTTCCCTAGCCAACTTGATGCCATGATAGGTTGTTGCATCTTACTAGATCGTATGCTTGATCAAAATAATTTTTTAATTAAAAATACTTGACTTCACTTGTGCTGATAAGTTGATCAAAAGTGTGACACAACTTTGTAATTTTACCCAAATATCTAGTTGCAAAACTTAGAAACCCTTATTTCTAGATATACTTGTGATGCACTTTTAATAGTTCTCTATCATTCTAGCACATATTATAATATTAAAGAATATAATTAATTGTTTATTCTCAATATTTAAATAATATTAAAAAATTCTAAGCTTTGTACCAATGTTTCAAGAAATGAGACATAAAAAAATTATATGCACCTTTGTAAACAATCGATTTTGTGCTATTCTTGTACTACAACTTATGTTGGTTTGAGCATATATAGTATTTGGTCTCTTCTACCATAAACTCACATGGATCATCTTGAGCTCCAAATAAAGTTATAAAATTTTCTTTCTTGATTGTTACTCATGTTGGCACTCTCAAAATTTCCAAATTTGAGATTCACATTTCGAAATTTTGCCTCTGCAATTTCAAAAGTGCACTTGATGGATTTGCTCGAGTGACCTACTTTGGAGGGTCATAATTTGATGCCCGTTGATTTTCAAGCAAAAACCACTTGTAGACCCACTCATGTGACCTATGTGAGTGTGTGTGTCATTTTTTAGCTTCCGGTGATAAGTTTTGTCAGGGTTTCAAAAAGTGAAGTTGGAGGGTTTTGTCACTTTTCTGCAGTTTTCTAACTTTCATTTCTGCAAAGTTGCCTCACATTTGAGCTTGCATTTTGTAACCAAATGATTGTCATGTCAGAATGGTTGTTGTTCTCAGATCTCCATGCCTGAATGACCTCACATGTCAGTTTTCAGAGTCTCATGATTTGATTTGCTATTTTTAGCAGGTCAAAACCAAATGCAATTTCTCCTGTTTTGCAGTTGCATTCCTGACAACATTTCAAGGTGGTCAACTTTGACACCTCATATCTTTTGATCAGTGATGTTTCATGCAAATTATTCTTTCACACGTGTTTATTGTACCTAAATGATCTATTGTGTCCAGTGGCAGCTCGCTAGGAGTTGATTTGCTATTTTTGCAAATTGGTGATTGGGTCAATTTTAATTGGTTCAGAATAGCTGATTGTTGCATAAAGTTGAAATAGGAAACTTTTCTGATTAATATATTTCACCTCGTGACTCCTTTATTTGAGCCATTTGTTGCATTGAAATATCTGGACCAATGGCTACATGCTTGCAAGTTTTCAAGACTTTAGGAGGTCATTTATCGAGTTTTCAAGGCCAATTCCAGAGCTCGCCTGGTTAATTTTCACCATTTTCAAAAATGCCAGAAAACAAATTTTAGTGAAAACCCATTTCATGTTTCATTCCCGATGCATTCAAGAGCAACGAAAAATGAAATTGAGCTTGATAGTGGTTTGAAAATGAATTTTTTTTTAGTCGGGCCACATGGGGACCCGACATGCTTTGTATAGTCGTGAATAAATAAGTTTTAGAATGTTCATATTAGTGCAATGAGGGAGAATATTCATTGGGATGAAGTTAATAAGTGATGGATGTATTTTCACTATGGATCATTCAGAATATTATGAAAATGCAAGAAAGCTCTCACTGAGAGTTTTCCTCAAAAGTGGAACAACTAGTGTGATAAACAAATTGGTAGTCATGCTCAGCTGCAAGAGGATAATATTAGTTTTACAATGACAATAAAATTGTTATTAAAAGAGATCAAATTGTAAGAGAAATGAGAGGCTGCCAATTGAGTGAGAAGTGGAACTTCCTGATTACATATCTACCCACTCAAAAAATTGCACTCTGAATTGCATTGTAATTCCAATCCAATTACAAGATGTGGACAATAGGGACCCAGTTGGAAAATACATGTAAAGGATTTGAGGTGGCATCTATTTTTTCAAACAAAAATTGAGAATGCTTCATGTTGCTTGAAACATAGAACTGAAGGATAAGTGTTTTCAAGTGAAATAATTCTTTTTAATTTTTTTGAGATTGAAGAGGGCTGCATATGCACTAAACAAATTTTTTTGAAAGAGTTTTAGCAACCCTCATAGTCGATGCAAAGAACAGACAAAATGGCTCAAACAAGGTTCATGAAAGGGCAACACACATATATTAAAGGGATTCATTAAAATCTCTTTAGAAACCTTCAAATGGATACGAGAGAAGGTGATGCCAGTGAACAGGGAGCATGCACAAAGGAGAATCTGCGCCAACAAAAAGAATGATTGTCAAGAGGGACTTCAGAAAACTTCATGCAAATTCCATTGAAAGTGAATGAATAGAAAATAGGATGCACCACACGAAAGGCATATGTTGAAAATGTTTTAAACTTCAAAGCCAACGCCATGACTGGGAGAAACAAAACTTGAATGTTGAAATGCCTAGAAACCTCAAAGAACGCAGCAAAAGTAAAGGCTGAGACTACAAGGTGTGCATCCATCAAATTTTGATGAGGCCCAAGCCCTGCGCACTCAATGGACAAGGCATGAATTGTGTGACAAAATCCCTCGAATAATATGGTCTCATGGAAAGACAGAGCGGCTATCGACATACAGTGGTCTGTAAAAAAAGCTTTAGCAACTTTCAAGCAAATGATGGCATCGCATAAACAAGATGGATGCATTGATAAAGCTCTAGTAACTTTCAGGCTAATGTGATTGGTATCTACAAATGATAAATGCCTCAAAATTGCTTTGAGGAAAGCTGTGAATGCCATGCGCCCAGCAGCAAAGGGTATAGAGATCCTTTAAAGCACACAAAAAAGAAAACATTAAAGATAGCCATAAGTGCATGCAGCATGGAGAGAATGTGATAACACATATGGGAGAAGAAACTTGTGCATAGGGAATAAAGAACATGGCTGAATGGAGTGGACAACCACGCACCTAAAGAAAATGTTGAGTGCAAAGTGCGCACAAAATATGATGAAAAGGCCTTAGAAACTTGTTTAAGGCACACATCAGTAATGAAGATGGGAGCCACCATTTCTGTGAAGTGAAGTTGTAGAGAATGGCCGCCGTCGTCAAGCTAGGACTTGCAGTGGAGAATACACGACAAAGGCCAAAATTAGGGCAATAAACATGCAAGCGAAGATCAACGACAGGAAAATGAAGATGAAAATGCAACATAATCTCCATCGTCGCCTGCTATATCGCGGTTCCAACATGCACACCTTTTAATTATCATGAAATGGTGTGAAGCCGCCACGTGTATGGTGGTCTCAGCAGGAACAAGTGAAGGCTCGATAGTTTAATATTTTAAAAGGTCTCCATTTTTTCTTTCAAAAGGCAAAATAATTAAAATGAACACATGACCTGATGGAGTATTAAAAACGATGAGGGGCAAATATATGGTGGGCCTAGTGCATTTTAAAAGCGAGGCATTTAAATATGTCGTGGAAAGTAAAGTAAGGAGAGGATTTTATTGGCAAATGTGTTTAAAAAAAGGGGAAAAACTCTTGGACAGGTAAAATCATTTACTCTGTTCAATTTATTAATTGAAAAGTAAATGTTTCATGTGTGGATGAAAGTGAAAAATGGAGGCATGGGTGATTTTGAAAGCCCAATGTGAAATAAAAGTAAAATTCTTGTACTCAGAATAAAGTGGAAAATGGGTAAAATGTTAAAGTCACAGGAAGTGTTTTTCCTGGAGAATATTTTCATTGGATACAAAATATGGGAGCAAGTAATGTGCATGGGGATTTTTAATGAAATGAATTAAATATTCATTTTATAATTAAAGCCTTCTATTGTTGGGAAATAATATAAGGTGAATAGGAAAACATGATTTTCACGGGCAAGCAAAACTGAAATATTTTTACACAACAGGGGTAAAATGGAGTTGTTTTCTCACGAGCAGGTGAAATTTTTGTGCTAGAACAAAGGCAGATTTTTTGTTTGAGAGGAAAAGTTTGTTGCAGAGAGAGGAGTGAGGCTTTTCTGTTGTGGATCAACGGTGAAGAGGTTTCCATATGGCATCTCTGGATCAGCTTTAGGGCTTCTTCTGGATACTTCTATTCTTCTATTTCTTCTTTTCTCTTCTCATTATTCAAGGTTCAAAGAGATTATTCAGGGTTCTAAGGTTTTGTA
>VDFB02265785.1:0-68837 GCA_007258455.2 Sequoia sempervirens
TTCGAGTCTCCATAATTTTTCAGATTACAGAGTGCTTTGCCCATGTAAAGGAGTACCATTGCTCGCAGCTCACTTTCCTTATCAGTCTGCTGAAAAATTCTCTTTAGCACATTTATGGCATCATCATATTTTCCTAGAAAAATCTGTAAATTGGCCGAATCCAATTCACAATTAATGAGTTCCATCTTCATGTCCCAAATCTTGAGAATCCTATTGGAAGCTTCATTCTGTTCTAAAGCCTTCTCATACTCACCTAAGCCGGCATATATAGCTGCAAGAAGCCTCTGATCCATTGCAAGCTCCACAGAATTCTCCCCCAGATGCTTTCTATCAATATCCAAAGCCTTCAAACATAAGGTCAATGCCTCCTTGAAATTCAATACAGCAACAAATGCCTCAGCGACTTTTTTACATAAACCAGACAATTGAGGATGTCCAGGCTCCAGCGCCTCCTTCAATTCAAGACTCCGGATATAGTTTCTCAGAGCCTCTTCCCTCCTCCCCGAGGCAGCTTTCACATCCCCCAACAAAATTTGAATAGCATAAACTAAAGGTGCATTCTGAAACTGACTACGCTCATTCTCAAATATCCCAATGGCCCTATTCAAATAACCCAAGCTCTCATTAAACTTACCCAATGCATAATGAACAGAACCTAATAAATACAGAGACTTAGCTACAGCGACAGAGCCCTCCTCATCGTTTTCTAAATTCCTAAGTGCCCTATTGGCATAAGCAAGAATAGTCTCTGGGTTCTCACCTGCTGATTCCAACTCCTGCCCGATTCTGAGACAAGCCATGCCAAGCCTTTTATCGTCTTCATCAAACACAGATTCCATTGCTCTGAATGCAATCTCCAACTCATCCACTGTAATTGCAGCTTCAAAGGCTTTCTCCACATTGTCATCTCTTTCTATTTTACTCGCAGTCTCTAACCCTCTGTAGAAGCCAATTTGAACATTCGAGCTTTTAGGATTTCTAGGGTTTTGGATGTCTAGGATTTTGTTTGGCAATCCGCACAAGTTTCTACTTGCTTGTAATGCAGGTGAAACAACAGAACCATTTATATATAGTTCAGAGGGTGTTCTTCTATGGCATCTTTCTTTAGTTTCCTCACTTCTCCCCTCTCTTTCATACAAATCAGTGGTTCTAATGCTGTTTGAAACCCTGCGTTTAACATGTCCGCCAAAATCCGTAATTCTCTGCGACAGAAGGCAGTGAAATTTTCTCATGTTTAATCTTACATGAATTGTTCATGTTTTTAGAAATAATCAAATTCATACGATAAACCCCACTAAAACCCTTCCTGTGAAAATAACTTCGTTGAAATTCAACGATCTTTTTTCTTTTATTCATTTACGGATCATAAGCTCAGATCCCCTCTATTTTGGTTTTTGATTTTTGGTTTTATTTTCACGTTCTTTTGGTATGCTTTATTTGTTTGAAATAAATAGTTCACCAAGAAAATATTATTAGTGTGTATATGGTTTCTATTTAAATGAACTTTTTAGTTTTTTATAGGTCGTTTTTAGTATGATTGTCCAAAAAGAGTTTGAATTAGTTTTATATGTCATTTGTAAGATTTTGAATTGGTCTTGTGTAAATGTTAGAATGAGTAGAATATTTGTAAATGACTAGTAATATTAAAAAAATTGTATAGTGTTCAATTTTACTTTAACTTTGGGCTTATTTTTATGTTGAAGGCATTCTGTCTTTGAACAAGTTTGACTGACAACATAGACTGAGACAAGGTACAAGATGATGAAAACTTGGCTTATAAATGACACCATTCGAAGGCAAATGGACGCCATCCCTACTTTAAACTTGGCTTATAAGTGACACCATTCGAATATTTAAACTTTGCACTTAGGGAAAGACACTTGCTTTTCAAATTACCCTTTTATATTATATTTGACATAATATAAATTATTTTTTATACTCTCTATTCCTTTTTCAATATACTTTTTTACTACTTAGTTTCACATGATATTTTATTTTTTATTGTAGATTATAAAATATATTTTTCTAAAATATTATTAATTAAATATTATGAAATAAAATTACATTTTATATATTGAATATTTTTAGCATAATATTATAATATTTAGATACTATATATTGAATATTTATATAAATTATACATTATTAAATATAATATAATATAAATTTTACATATAATACTAATTAAAATTTTACATATATTATATGTTTAATATTTATCTATGTTTATTGTTTAAATATATATTAAATTTATTAAAAAATATGTAGAAATTATATTTATTATTTACAAATTATATGAAATCTAATACATATTATTAAATATATATTATATACCTAATATTTTTTTAAATAATATTATTTAAATTAAATACATATAATATAATATGTAATTAATATATATAATATTTTTTTTAATAAAAAGGGGGTAAAAATTTATTCAATCATAAAATGCAAGTGTACAAAGAGCAAGAGTACAAGCATCCAGGACCCAAGGGCACACTTGGCCACCAAAGATCAAAGAACAAACAGTCACATAGATAGGAAACCAAACCTTGTTCATGGACCATGGATATCCTCATAAATCAACGTCCTCAATTTATCAACACAATCATTGGGAAGAAGCTCCCAATCATCAATCCTCCAGTCACCCCTAAACTCAAAAGCTCATTTAGAGAGACAATCTGCCACATTGTTCCACTCCTTCGGAATATGAGCAAAGGACACCATCTCAAGCTACCTGTAAAGCTGGTGAATCTAGCTAGAATGAATCTTACTAGATCATATGTTTTTGATATGTTTTTGATTAGTGATAAACAGGTTTTGAAGGGGCCCTGAAACCCTGTACAAAAAAGAAGAGGCAATAAAGATATAGCCAATTTGTTGCCCCACCATCACTAAAAAACAAGCTGATTACGTAACAATCAACACCACATCAGCAAACAATAACCGACAACACACAAAACCAAATAAAAAAAGAACAAAACAAGCAACATTTAAAGAAGTTCCTTTAACATTATGGCTGCTTCTAGATCCTTAGATATCACCTTGTTGTGCATTTCCATGATCTCCTCAACATCCTGCCTCAACACCATCTTGCTCTTCTTGGTTTTGCTCCGAGTGCGAATGCTCGACCTCGTGCCCAAGTCCTCAACCTGCAACCTCTTTTTAGCATCCTCCCCCTCATCCTGGTTCACCGACTCACTAAACAACGATCTCCTAGTCCATTCCCTAGCCTTCTCATTCATGAACACCAGACCTTCAACTGAGGATTCAAGCTTCTCCTTGCTAAGGTTAATCACCATGTTAAGATCTTTACGTAGCAGTAGGGAGTTCCTCTCCACCGTGGACAACCTTAGACCATAATCTTTTTCAAATTGGCCACATCCTCCACCATAAGGCCAAGGCTGGAATTCAACGATTTGACCATACTAAAGATAGAGTCCTTCTCCTTTAGGCTTCTAAGTGTAGAAATATTGCACCGAGCAATCGAATCATATTTGTTATGGAGGTCTTGAACCTCCTGAACCAACCACATAGGAAAATTAAAGGAAATATCGACCCCTTCCTTAACCAGACCAAATGCCTATGCATAGTCCATAACACCCCAAAACAAGCCCCTCCCCTAATGGGAACTCATGGGCGGATCATCTTCTTGGAAGCCCTCAGGATAATCAACCTTAATCTTACCCTTGTCTTTAGATGCTGACATGATAGGAGACTCATCCACATCCACCACACTATTCACCTTCCCCACAATAGAGACCCCTCATCACCACCACAACCCAAGTCATTATTCACCAAATTCACCACCTCATCGGCCTTATTAACACCAAAACCCTCCAGCAGCTTATCCTCAACTTCCTTGGAACATATCGACCCCTGTTTCGTGGTCTTCCTCCTACTAGCTTTACGCTCCATAGCCTCTTCATCGGTCGCCTAAATTTTGCATTTCACACACAAATTAGAAGGGTTAACCTTTTTAGCAGAGCATTTCTTTCCACCAAAAGGAGTGTAATCTAAGTTTGTGTGGTAGTCATTCAACCATGCATTAGACTCCTCAATTTCAGTACCAACACTACCATCCACCTCCTCAATCTAGCATTTCCCACTCCCCTTCTCCCTCTTCTTAGACTTAGTAGAATTAACAGGAACATGGGACTCAATAACACAACTAGCCTTTATATGTTCCACAATAAGCAACATTAAACCCTCGTGTAAGAAGAGGTTCCTAGTATTCCTTCTATATCCCACTATCCCATCTTCCAAAGAAAGTAGAAGATAGAAAGGGAAAGAGATAAGCTTACAGTGACAGAAGTGATTAAGCATCACAAAATGATGCCCATATAGAGCCAAATACCTCCCATCCAAGGTAAAATAATGCATTAGCGCCATGGTCACCTCAGCCCAAATAGGTTTGATTTTGGTACGATCATAATCGCCACAGTCGAGCCTCACCATTTTGGCTCTCTTCCTATCTTGCATAAAATTCATTTTGCGGTCCCTAACATAGCTTTCTCCCTATAAAATTTCCTTCCTTCAGTGGATAACCCAGTGACTTCTGCAATGAACTCCTCGCTGATAGTAATGTCCTTTCCAAACATGCTCAACACCCAACCATGCCAAGCATCAACAAAATCTCAAGAGACATTCGTTTTAAACCCATGAAGTTTCTCCATGAAAGGGGTAACCCCACCTTTTTGTAAAAATTCCTAGACATCGGCATTAGCTTTGAACTCATCATATGAAAGAGGCTCAGTCTTACACCTATCCCCACCCATATTCAATGGCGAGCAATTCACAAAAGCAATAATACACAGCATACGAATGCAACTAAACACCAAGGCCAAAGAAAGAAAAGCACCCAAAAAGCGTGCGGGCCTGCCAACTGAGGTACTGAAGAAATTGATGGCCAGGAGCCTCTTGCAAATATGATTAGGATTCCCAAAAATTCCAATAAGCATCACAAGCATAAAGTGTCTAATCAACCTAGGTTGAACATGATTACCATGCAAGCCTTTAGCTGAAGAGACAACCTCTTCCAACAAGCTAAGAGCTGTCATTATTAAGCAATGTTATTAATTCGATGGGCAGGTCATCATTAACCTTCCAAGATCTAGCTGATGTCACCCTGAGATTCGCTAGCAAATCTGCCACCCCATTTGCCTCACAAAAGGCATGGGAAATATACAGCTCATCAAATTCATGCAACATTGAACGAGCAATAAATATTTCAATTGACCAAGATGGAGGGGAACAATTCCTTAGGAAATTAATTATATTCAAAGAGTCCCCTTCAACCCATGACTTAGAAATCCCCTTTTCCCTAGCCAACTTGATGCCATGATAGGTTGTTGCATCTTACTAGATCGTATGCTTGATCAAAATGATTTTTTAATTAAAAATACTTGACTTCACTTGTGCTGATAAGTTGATCAAAAGTGTGACACAACTTTGTAATTTTACCCAAATATCTAGTTGCAAAACTTAGAAACCCTTATTTCTAGATATACTTGTGATGCACTTTTAATAGTTCTCTATCATTCTAGCACATATTATAGTATTAAAGAATATAATTAATTGTTTATTCTCAATATTTAAATAATATTAAAAAATTCTAAGCTTTGTACCAATGTTTCAAGAAATGAGACATAAAAAAATTATATGCACCTTTGTAAACCATCGATTTTATGCTATTCTTGTACTACAACTTATGTTGGTTTGAGCATATATAGTATTTGGTCTCTTCTACTAGAAACTCACATGGATCATCTTGAGCTCCAAATAAAGTTATAAAATTTTCTTTCTTGATTGTTACTCATGTTGGCACTCTCAAAATTTCCAAATTTGAGATTCACATTTCGAAATTTTGCCTCTGCAATTTCAAAAGTGCACTTGATGGATTTGCTCAAGTGACCTACTTTGGAGGGTCATAATTTGATGCCCGTTGATTTTCAAGCAAAAACCACTTGTAGACCCACTCATGTGACCTATGTGAGTGTGTGTGTCATTTTTTTAGCTTCCGGTGATAAGTTTTGTCAGGGTTTCAAAAAGTGAAGTTGGAGGGTTTTGTCACTTTTCTGTAGTTTTCTAACTTTCATTTTTGCAAAGTTGCCTCACATTTGAGCTTGCATTTTGTAACCAAATGATTGTCATGTCAGAATGGTTGTTGTTCTCAGATCTCTATGCCCGAATGACCTCACATGTCAGTTTTCAGAGTCTCATGATTTGATTTGCTATTTTTAGTAGGTCAAAACCAAATGCAATTTCTCCTGTTTTGCAGTTGCATTCCTGACAACATTTCAAGGTGGTCAACTTTGACACCTCATATCTTTTGATCAGTGATGTTTCATGCAAATTATTCTTTCACACGTGTTTATTGTACCTAAATGATCTATTGTGTCCAGTGGCAGCTCGCTAGGAGTTGATTTGCTATTTTTGCAAATTGGTGATTGGGTCAATTTTAATTGGTTCAGAATAGCTGATTGTTGCATAAAGTTGAAATAGGCAACTTTTCTGATTAATATATTTCACCTCGTGACTCCTTTATTTGATCCATTTGTTGCATTGAAATCTCTGGACCAATGGCTACATGCTTGCAAGTTTTCAAGACTTTAGGAGGTCATTTATCGAGTTTTCAAGGCCAATTCCAGAGCTCGCCTGGTTAATTTTCACCATTTTCAAAAATGCCAGAAAACAAATTTTAGTGAAAACCCATTTCATGTTTCATTCCCGATGCATTCAAGAGCAACGAAAAATGAAATTGAGCTTCATAGTGGTTTGAAAACGAATTTTTTTTTAGTCGGGCCACATGGGGACTCGACATGCTTTGTATAGTCATGAATAAATAAGTTTTAGAATGTTCATATTAGTGCAATGAGGGAGAATATTCATTGGGATGAAGTTAATAAGTGATGGATGTATTTTCACTATGGATCATTCAGAATATTATGAAAATGCAAGAAAGCTCTCACTGAGAGTTTTCCTCAAAAGTGGAACAACTAGTGTGATAAACAAATTGGTAGTCATGCTCAGCTGCAAGAGGATAATATTAGTTTTACAATGACAATAAAATTGTTATTAAAAGAGATCAAATTGTAAGAGAAATGAGAGGCTGCCAATTGAGTGAGAAGTGGAACTTCCTGATTACATATCTACCCACTCAAAAAATTGCACTCTGAATTGCATTGTAATTCCAATCCAATTACAAGATGTGGACAATAGGGACCCAGTTGGAAAATACATGTAAAGGATTTGAGGTGGCATCTATTTTTTCAAACAAAAATTGAGAATGCTTCATGTTGCTTGAAACATAGAACTGAAGGATAAGTGTTTTCAAGTGAAATAATTCTTTTTAATTTTTTTGAGATTGAAGAGGGCTGCATATGCACTAAACAAATTTTTTTGAAAGAGTTTTAGCAACCCTCATAGTCGATGCAAAGAACAGACAAAATGGCTCAAACAAGGTTCATGAAAGGGCAACACACATATATTAAAGGGATTCATTAAAATCTCTTTAGAAACCTTCAAATGGATACGAGAGAAGGTGATGCCAGTGAACAGGGAGCATGCACAAAGGAGAATCTGCACCAACAAAAAGAATGATTGTCAAGAGGGACTTCAGAAAACTTCATGCAAATTCCATTGAAAGTGAATGAATAGAAAATAGGATGCACCACACGAAAGGCATATGTTGAAAATGTTTTAAACTTCAAAGCCAACGCCATGACTGGGAGAAACAAAACTTGAATGTTGAAATGCCTAGAAACCTCAAAGAATGCAGCAAAAGTAAAGGCTGAGACTACAAGGTGTGCATCCATCAAATTTTGATGAGGCCCAAGCCTTGCACACTCAATGGACAAGGCATGAATTGTGTGACAAAATCCCTCGAATAATATGGTCTCATGGAAAGACAGCGGCTATCGACATACAGTGGTCTGTAAAAAAAGCTTTAGCAACTTTCAAGCAAATGATGGCATCGCATAAACAAGATGGATGCATTGATAAAGCTCTAGTAACTTTCAGGCTAATGTGATTGGTATCTACAAATGATAAATGCCTCAAAATTGCTTTGAGGAAAGCTGTGAATGCCATGCGCCCAGCAGCAAAGGGTATAGAGATCCTTTAAAGCACACAAAAAAGAAAACATTAAAGATAGCCATAAGTGCATGCAGCATGGAGAGAATGTGATAACACATATGGGAGAAGAAACTTGTGCATAGGGAATAAAGAACATGGCTGAATGGAGTGGACAACCACGCACCTAAAGAAAATGTTGAGTGCAAAGTGCGCACAAAATATGATGAAAAGGCCTTAGAAACTTGTTTAAGGCACACATCAGTAATGAAGATGGGAGCCACCATTTCTGTGAAGTGAAGTTGTAGAGAATGGCCGCCGTCGTCAAGCTAGGACTTGCAGTGGAGAATACACGACAAAGGCCAAAATTAGGGCAATAAACATGCAAGCGAAGATCAACGACAGGAAAATGAAGATGAAAATGCAACATAATCTCCATCGTCGCCTGCTATATCGCGGTTCCAACATGCACACCTTTTAATTATCATGAAATGGTGTGAAGCCGCCACGTGTATGGTGGTCTCAGCAGGAACAAGTGAAGGCTCGATAGTTTAATATTTTAAAAGGTCTCCATTTTTTCTTTCAAAAGGCAAAATAATTAAAATGAACACATGACCTGATGGAGTATTAAAAACGATGAGGGGCAAATATATGGTGGGCCTAGTGCATTTTAAAAGCGAGGCATTTAAATATGTCGTGGAAAGTAAAGTAAGGAGAGGATTTTATTGGCAAATGTGTTTAAAAAAAGGGGAAAAACTCTTGGACAGGTAAAATCATTTACTCTGTTCAATTTATTAATTGAAAAGTAAATGTTTCATGTGTGGATGAAAGTGAAAAATGGAGGCATGGGTGATTTTGAAAGCCCAATGTGAAATAAAAGTAAAATTCTTGTACTCAGAATAAAGTGGAAAATGGGTAAAATGTTAAAGTCACAGGAAGTGTTTTTCCTGGAGAATATTTTCATTGGATACAAAATATGGGAGCAAGTAATGTGCATGGGGATTTTTAATGAAATGAATTAAATATTCATTTTATAATTAAAGCCTTCTATTGTTGGGAAATAATATAAGGTGAATAGGAAAACATGATTTTCACGGGCAAGCAAAACTGAAATATTTTTACACAACAGGGGTAAAATGGAGTTGTTTTCTCACGAGCAGGTGAAATTTTTGTGCTAGAACAAAGGCAGATTTTTTGTTTGAGAGGAAAAGTTTGTTGCAGAGAGAGGAGTGAGGCTTTTCTGTTGTGGATCAACGGTGAAGAGGTTTCCATATGGCATCTCTGGATCAGCTTTAGGGCTTCTTCTGGATACTTCTATTCTTCTATTTCTTCTTTTCTCTTCTCATTATTCAAGGTTCAAAGAGATTATTCAGGGTTCTAAGGTTTTGTATGGGGCTGGGTAGATAGAAAATGCTAAGTCTAAGTCATTTCTTGAGTCTGTAAGCTGTAATTTTTGATTTCATGAGCAAATACAACTAGTTTATGCAAATAAATCATGAAAGTGTGTGCACATTCATGAATATCTTCAAATTGTCTCCATACTTGTACAATTTTAATCATATGAATTCAATAATACAAGGTATCTTTGAGTTTGTCATCTCAAATTTCATGAGATTGTGTTATTTGTTTATGGGTCTATTTCAAGGAAATGGTTAAATACTTTGAGCAGATAACAGTGATTTCAAGTGTGCAAGTTGGATTTGGTAAGGAGAATTTGATTGATAATAGGAGTAGGATTGTTGGTGTAAGGCACTAACAATTCATGCAAGGCATTAACAATTTAAATCCACTAGTTGAATGTCATTTGCTGATGAATTCTTTTTGTGTTTGACTCCATGGCCCAGAATTAGGCACTGATTTATCTTGCAGCTTAGTGCATCTCAGAAATGTTTTATAAATTCAAAATCATTTTAAATCCATGTGTTGTAGCTATCTCACGCTCCAAATAGTTGATATTACTAATGAACAACCAATTCTATTCAGTATTATCCTATTATGTTGAGCTATTAAATGAGATTATCTATTGTTGTTAATGTTGTTTATGATAATGGTGCAGAGGTTGTAAACGCATTAAGGGATCACCCTCTTGGGTCTTACAGAGCCCAAAGTATAGGAGGTCTTTAAAATCCTCGTCAGTTGGTCCAGGTCCTTCGAGCTGCCCTTGATTGGAATTGGCAATTCCATAGGTAGATTAGAAGACCAACCTGGTTACAGTAAAAACAACCAACAACTCACAACAATGATATAAACAAACATCAACACAAATAATTTCAGAGATTATATATCAAATCACAATTTATAAATTATAATGACTTGGGATTCCACTACAAATCATACACATTATGCTTCCTCTTAACAATTAGAACAAATATATCATAACAAATCTATTTGAAATCTAAATGGAACATTAATTCTCTTTTAATATTTTTTCATAGTAAAGTAGAGTGCATGGGCACCTCGATTGGTGACAAGTGGAAAAAAAAAAGATAATCAAGTTGACACTATAGTTTTTGTAGACACCTAAAAATGGTCTGGAGAATCTAATTAATTAAATATGATTTATTTGATTAATTAATCCTAAATTCATCTACTTAGTAAATAAATAGAAGAAAATATTTATATTAAGTTCACTATTAATTCTTCTATTTTATCACATTATTTTCCTCTTAATTAAATAAACAAAATTAAATACTTTGTTTCATTTAATTATTATCATTATTATTTCTTCTATACTTTATCCATCAATTCTATCCTAAAATTAAATACACAGCTTCAATAGTTGGTATTATTTAATTATCTCATCACATTTCTTCTTAATTAAATAAAGATATCCTAAAATCTTTAATTTAATTATCATATTCCTTCTATTTTAATTTAATAAACAACTTCTATAGTTTTTTTAATTAAATTATTTATCTCTCTTTTTGCTAATTTGAATAAATCATAAAATATTCAAATAAATGCATAAATCTAATCCCTCTAATCACTCACCAATAAAATTAGATTTTTTAAATCTAATTAATACAACTGTCATTCACGGGAAGAGCCTCGGGGACAAACCTATAGGCAATCCTCTGAATCTTCTGCCTCAAATCTTTCCTCTCATCTTGTCTGCTGTTTTCATGGGGAGGAACAACTCTCCATGATTAGCTCCACCTTCTCATCTTGTACCATTCAAAATCTCTAGATTGAATCTCAACCTCTATTGTGTTACCCCTGTGCAAATGTGCTATCGGGAATCTATATATACAGCCTTCTGAAGCATCAAAATCATCCAAGAATTATCCCAATGTATGCAAACTTACTCTGCAGGAATTAGTACTCAAGCAAACAAGCAATCATTTAGCATTAGCATTTTAGTATCATCATAGCATCATGGCATCAGTAGATTTCATATCACAACAGTATCATAGTTTCTTTTTACTGTAGCTTTCATCCATTAGGCTTCATTTACAGTAGTATCATATCATCTAGAAATCATTAGCAATCATCACATCATTGCATTTAGCATCCATTCCGTTCTCTAGATAGGCATTTTAAATAGTTACGATGCTTACAAATTTGAGAGCCTTTGTAGCTTGATAAATCTTTGGAGATAGGAGACAATGAGACGTCTTCAGGCTTTTCAGTGTTTTAAATTAGTTTAATTGCTGATTAATTCTGATATAATGTTTCATTAAGAGGTGTATTTAATTGTATTTAGTTTACATTTTCCACATCTACAGTTTTATTTATTTTTGATCGGTGAAGGCAGGGAAACCCTGCAAATTTTATTGAAATTGTAAAAAGCATTACAAACAACTTTTCCACCCCTGAATGAAAGCTATCTCAATTTGCAAAAGCCACTAAAATCCCATTGCATACTTCAACCCTCCCCGTACATAACAACCCCCCTAAGTTCTATTTCCAAACATTACAAAATCTGCAACCAAGCTTATCTATTTTCTTCTCCTATCGTGAGAACAAAGCAACATGTTGAAGGAAACTCCCTTCTTCTTTTTTCTTTCAACCTTATGCCAAATCCCTGCCTGTTCATCTTCCCATGTGTGCCTATTCAACTCCTCATCAGGTATATTGAAATCTTGAGGGGATTCCATGCTTAGACACTTAAACTGACCACCCACTACATCTTTTGAAATGTTGCCCTACTCAACAATGATGAAGTGCTCATCACCTGTTCTTGTTCCTTTCGTGGTACTTCCATTTTGGTGGTTGTAACCTTTAGAACCTCAGATGTCCAGGTTTTCTTTCTCCACTGAATAATGGTGGGGGGAAACCTCTTTCCACCAAGTTGCTTAAGCAACCCTCTTACGCTTGGAAGATTGACCAGCTATGTGACCAATGTTGAAGCACCTACGACATCTAAATGGTACTCCTTCATAATCTAGCAACTAAACCCAATCCCCTCCTAAGTATTTCAAATGTGTCTCTACAGGAAGATCTTTTGTAATAGCTATTTCTACCAAAATATGCACATAAGTAGTGTGCAAAAAATTTAGAGAACCCTTATCCACCCCCAAAAATTTCCCCAAAGTGTTTCCAATGGCTTCGAAGCAAGATTCAAACTAGGAATGAAGTGGAAGATTAGGGAGTCTTACCCAAAGAGGAGCTAAATCAAAGGACTCCATTGTAGAATTGAAAGCATAGTGCCATGGTTTCAGCATTAACATATGTTTATCCTCCCAACTCCATTGGTAATCATAGAGGATAGCATTTCTATCCTTCACATTATCAAACACCACCACATAAAACCCCCTTGCATTGGGGTATATTTGCACATCTCCATCCAAAAGTGGGTACCATGTTCTTGAAATCCAACAGTGCAGGTTAGAAAGGTAGGGCCAACACCCTCGAAACCTCCCTATCAGGACGAGCTCCTCAAAATACTTCACATTCTTTAATACTTCATTTGCAATAACACCCTCCAAAGAAATAGAGTGGGATGCTCCTACACCACGCAGGGGCTTAGAAAGCTTCACCTCTCTCGGATCCAACTCCCCTTTCTTCACTTGCCCATGTGCCTATTTCCACACCTCATTCGGTGCCGCCACTGGCCCTTGCGCCTGTTTCCACATCTCATTCGATGTCGCCACTCATCTAGGAAATGTTGCCTTTGCACCATACATAGAGCGCCCAACCCCCTCATTGAAACCTGTCGAGACTTGCCCCCTTCCGACTTCGAATATGCATGACCATGTTTCACAATCTCCATGAAAGGAATGGAATGCTGACCCGCAGCGCAAAAATCATCTGGAAACCTTCACCCGTTCTAGCTGCAAGAAGCCCTAGGCGCCACAAACAGAGGCAGACATGGAGGCGACATTGTTTCCTTAAAGCTTGCCTTTGCTAATTTGGACCGACACTATAATTATGTTATTAAATTCATGAGTCAACAATTATTTTTTATTGGTTAAATATTATTCAATCTATTTATTGATAAATAAAATAATTTTGATATTTTCAAGCAAATTTGAAAAAAAATACATTACAAAATCTAGTCAACTTATTTGACATTTGTTTATTTGTTACCAATAAAATAAAACAAGTGCCACGTAGTGGCCAGTACTTGCCTTTGTAGTATTCTAATTAGAGATTTGTAGAGTTGGAATAAAAATAAATGTAAGTTTAATTAATGTGAATAAAATTAAATGTATTTCTTTTTAATTGTTGTAATTTGTCTTTTGTTTGATTAATAGCATTGGTTTTTTTTATATGTTTTGGTTATGTAATGTAAATATCTTGTTTGATGTTAAATATTTGAAAATAAAATAAATTGGAATAAATGTTTATTGTTTGGTGTTATTTTTTTTCAAAAAAATCAAAGTTGAATACATTTGAATATTTTTATAATGAACCCATTCATTGAGAGAAGGAAGTAGTCTATGAATTATTTGTACTAGACATAACTATGACTAATAAAGTTGAAGTTGAGTTTGTTCTTTAGAATACATATTTACTAAACATTAAATAATCAAGTGATTTATTATTAAAAAAAATTCTTAGATTGATTCTAATTGATTTTGAATTTGATAGTGAAATCTTCATATTATAGTTGAAGTTAAATATACTATTAATATAATAAAAATATTATATCCTAATTTAATATTAATAATTTATAAATTATATTATATAAACTGAGTAAATAGGTAATATTATAATATTAATATATTTTAAAATTTTATTATTATTATTAATATAATGATTTACTATTATATTAATAGTAATAATATAATAAGATTAATATTATAATTCACATAGTAGTCAATTAAGATAGTTTATTAATATATATAAAAATATATGAAAGGAGAACCTACAAAATAAAATAACCTATATCATATTGTAAATAAATATATAATATAAATTAATATAAACTATTATATAATACAAATTAATATATTACCTATAACTTATTTACCTACAAATTATTATCTGTAATAATATAAGATATATATAACTTTATATATATATATAAAGTTATATATTATCTTATATACATATATATTTTAGGTTATAATTTTGTTGAAGGAACTATATATATATATTAATATAAATTAATATAAAAATATACATGATGAAAAAATAGTATTAATGAAAAGAAGAAGGAGCACATATATAATCAAATTATACCATAAAATATTAAAAACATAGATAAAGATATTAGTTTAATGGAAAGAATAATACTTTTTTTTTTTAAATTGTGTGAATCCAAATATCTATAAAATAGTTAATTGATTTTTGTAAGATTTTCTTTAATAAAAAAAAACATTTACATGCATTAAAAAAATCATTCTTTAAAAAATGTCAAAGTAAATAGCATTTATTTATTTTAGAAAGATTTAATGAAATGATTTTATAAAGCAAAAAAATGAAAAATCATTCCATAAAAAATATTTAATTTGCTTTATCATATGCAAAAAAATAATTTTTATAATTTATAAAGTTAAATATTTTACAAATTGACTTTACAAAATTGAATTTTATTTTATTTTTTGTTTAAACATTGTTTTTGATTGGTTGAAAACTAAATTATTAATAACTAGCTAACTAAAAAAGGCCAAACTCATTACCCCGAGTTAGAGTTGTAAGGCTTATCATGTCCATTAGATCTCAATATCTTTATTATTTAATTTGTACCAAGCAGATTTTCTGGGTTGAGGCATTCCATTCTCAGTAATATTAGGACTAAGTGTGTTGTACGTCTTGCAAGTCTTAGTTATAATGTTGGAATATTATTGTAATGTTGGCACACTAGTTAAACATGGTAACATTCTAATGTTGTTTGCAAATGGTCCCTTTCAGGACTCAAAAATTATTGAATTTAAGAGTATTGAAAAGGATGAGTCCATCTTGGAGAAGCTAGAGTGAATGTTGAGCTTCCCCTACAAAGTTTGACGTTTGAATTTGCAAGATGAGTACAATTCATGTGTAACTCTTGTTTGCATGTTGAGCAATAAACATGTGTCAATTGGACCCATTAATGGTTTTGAATACCACTTGGTAGTTTTCCTAGAGCCAAAATTATATAAATAAAACGCTAAGATGAATAATCTTATATATAAAGGCTTGGAGAGTGTTTAGATGCTGATTACTTTCTTCAAGCGTAAAGAGTTTGTTGCAACATCAAATTGTTGAGTCTTTTCCTTGTATTTGATATCTATTTTGTACAACATATGGATATGTATGGAATGTTTGCTATTTTTTTTTCTTAAAATACATTTTGGGATAGTAGGTGTAAATGTTTTGAATAGTTTTAAAATTGTTACTGTTAATAAATATTTAACTAGTTCCCTTCGGGTGTATTTTTCCTTTATGCGTTGGCACGTGCATCGCAAAGTCAGCTCAACTTTTTATCTAGGTTCTGCTCTGCCGCTCCACGTGTCTACTCCTCACAGCCCCGAGTCTTTGCATTCCTTTGCATTCTAGGAAACTCCGCTACGCTTCCACGTGTTGCGGCTGCGGGATATTTTTGATCATGTTTCTTGCTGCCTCATAGGGCTCCAAAAGGCTGCCACGAAGCCCTCATTCCTAAAAGGTTTTGGCGGGCCCCACATTTGCTATATGCGGTGTACACCTGCTACGTGTTTGCTATTCGCAAATCTTTCAGTGTAGAGATGAAGTAGCAACTCCGGGTAGCGAAATGCTGCCAGGCATCTCTTTTGCGCTCAGTTGGTGATCATTCCCTCCATTCTTGGTGAAGTGCTTTGCCCGTTCGACATGTGTAGCATTAACGCAAGTCCTCAATGGCGAAAGAAAAAAGGTTCATACGAGCAGCGAAAGGCTGCCACGTGCCTAGCTAACAGATCTCATATTCTAGCGATAGACTAGATGAACCGAATGATGCTATTGGCCACTGCGTGTCATAATCATTCACATAGGAGGGTGACACTTGTTTGATTGGGCTTTGCTGAGACCACCGCCATCATTTGTAGAGGATGCACCTATGCCTGGAGTGACCAAATGCTTGGTCCCAGATCGATTTTGTTGCAATGGATTTGGGAATATTCTTATTCTTACATCATTGCCAAGGGATTGCGAAATCTTTTCTGTTGCTGCTCTCCGAAGCGGTGGGGGTTTTTCCCTACTTTATATACTTTTCTCTATTGTGAGAAAAGGGTCTAGAATTTGAGGAGAAACACTGGTTTTAGTAAAAAGACGCCAGGCCTTTATTGCTATTTTATTTGATTGCAAAAAACTCTCAGACTGTGCCAATTGTTCAGCCTTTCTGTTTTTCATGCTATTTGATCAAACTGTAAATTGTGCTTTTATTGTCTGGACATTTCATTTAAGAACTTCAATATATGTTGAATGCAAGTTTGCTGACCTTAGCAGTAGGAATGTATGCAATATTATTTTATGTCAATGAATGGATTGTCTATGCTGTAATCTTAAGTTTCTGATGTTCTGGAACACTACAACACCATTCAGGCCCTTAAATCTGTGATTTATCATGCCTATCATTAAGTCTTGGCACATCGCCTTAGGTTAGACTTTATTTTATTATATCTGTTTCTTTTTTCCCTTTCAAACCTCCATTATAGAAGAAGTCAACTTCTCTAAAAACCCAGAGGTCACTCAGTTTAGCGCAAAAGGTCCCCCATAAATTGAGTTTCCCATAAAGACACTGTTACCTTGTCAAATTTTGGCATCAACAGTTTGTTCTTTTTTCTGGCACGCCCGGTGGGACCGAGTTTAAATGAAATTGGGTTTTAGAAGGGTGTATGAGCCATCGACCTATAACTAGATCCCAAACCGCAGGCAACCCCAGTTTACTAGTACCTCCACTGGGAACAGTCTGAGTTGCAAATCAGTTGGTAAACATTCCATTCCCGCCACCCATTCCTCTCACCATGTTGTTGGCCGCCAACAAGAATTACGTGGCATGGGACACCGAAAGTCCCGTAGTAGCCTCGGTAGCACCCGCTGTCTGGGGCGCTATCTCGGTTTCATCCCTGAAAGCTATACCCAAATTTATCGGAGATGGCTCAAAAACACCAGCAGAACATTTGTAGGATGTGGCGGACACGTGTTTGGTACACATGATTACAACACAAAATGTAGCTATGAGGCTTCTCTCCGCTTCTTTTAAAGGCAAGGTGTTGGATTGTTATCGAACACTGTCACCTAATACTATTCGTACCTAAGACGAGCTCAGAGATTTGTTCTACGAGAGGTTCTCTAATGATGAAGATCGTTCTTCAATATTGTAGACATCCAATTTGATCACTTCCATATGATCAAACGCGTCTCCTTATTCATCCGGTTGCTCGTCCCCTCTGTCAATATTAATTAAACCAATTGTCTAATTAATACCCTGCATCTTGCACAAAGGTCCTAAAGTATTTAATTTAATACTTTGCCCCTCTTCCTCCTCTAAATTAAATAAATATACCCTTTTATTTAATTTAGTCATATTCCCCTTTTAAATTAAAATTCATTTTAATTCCTCTTTTCTCTCTCATGGTCACATCCTCCAACTTTTGCAAGTTGGTCCCTAATCCATCTTAATTACCTCATCTTCTTCTAATTAACTAGGGTTAGCATGTGCACACCCTTAATCATCATTAAGGTCACATCCTCCATAATCTCCCACTTGCTTCTAATGAGTCATTAGTCCATCTAACTGAGTACTTGCACAACCTTGATCATTTGATTAGCCTAACCTAATCCTCATCCTATTTATGGCATATGTCCTTGAGTCAACCTTATTAAAGGCTTTCTCCTTTTGGACAAGGCACTCCACTTCCCCATGTGAATTTTTAATTCACCTTTTAATCCCCCAAGGTACCCAAAAGGAATTTTTAATTCCTTCACTCCTCCCCACATGTCCTTCACTTATTCTTTATTCTTTCCCATCTCCCCATGAGAATATTTGAGGAATTTTTAATTCCTCACTTGTCCTCTCATCCACATGGGGACAAGGACCTCCTTTATGAGGAGATCTTGTCCAATCCCAAGGTACTTTGTACCCCTCTCCATGTCATGTCCTTCTCCTTCCACCTCATGTCCACTTCATCTTTTAGGGCTAAATCACATGCCACATGTCAAGATGTGAGGGCTTGTGAGTTCTCAACTCACCTTAGCCCTACATCTTGAAATTTGGTGGCTCAATCTTGACCCTCCATTTCTCCTAGGAATTCTCAAAAATCCTATAAATACCCCCTCTTTTCTCTCATTTTGGGGAGATCATTTTTGCTAGCCAAACTCTTGCAGTTTTGTTTCTCAACCTACACTTAGCCATTTTCTTGTTGTCACCCACTTGCATCCATCTTCACATCCTCACCTAGCTTGCATCTTGCCATCCAAGGAGCATACACATCAAAGATCGAAGGGCCAACCAAAGGATCGATTCGACGCAAGGTATAAGGTTCCATTTTGTTGCTTTTACTTTGTGTTGTTTCCAACTTAGGCTAATCTTGAGGTGTAGGTTGTTTTAGTGTTTATTTGCACTCTTTTACTTGTTGCTTGTTTTCTAACGCTCACATTCGACCCTAAAATTGAAGCGCTAATGGCGCAAGAGCTAACTAAGCTCATTGAGTCCGCATTGTCTTCCCAATCAAGCATAGTACTTGGGTATCTAATATGGTCCTAGTCTAAAAGAAGAATGGAGATATCCGTTTGTGTGTGGACTTCTGAAACCTAAACAGAGCATCCCTGAAAGACCATTATCCACTGCCTTCAATGGAGTCAATTCTACAAATGGTAGTAGGATCATAAATGCTTTCTCTGTTGGATGGTTTCTCCGGCTATAATCAGATCTGAGTTAAGGAAGAAGATCACCACAAGACTACGTTCACCACAAAGTGGGGAACATTTGCATATGCTAAAATGCCTTTTGGTTTATCTAATGCAGGGGAAACATTCCAGCGGGCGATGAATATCACATTCAACAAAGTAATTAATAAGTTTATTCTAATTTACTTGGATGATCTTACTGTGTTTTCTAAATCTAAGGATGATCCTTTTGATCACTTAGAAATAGTTTTTTAAAAGCTCTGAGAGTTCGGGGTTTCCCTAAATCCGAAGAAATGCGTATTTGGAGTACCACAAGGCAAGCTGTTAGGACATATGGTGTCTAAAGAAGGGATTTCAATCGACCCCAAACGTGTAAAAGCTATCAAGGAACTCCCCCTTCCAGTGAATAAGAAAGGTGTTCAATCTTTCCTAGGCAAAGTAATTTTTTTTAGCAAGTTTGTTTCCGACTTTGCGGGGATAATTAAGTCAATCACCCTGATCCTTAAAAAGGATCAGGCATTCAAATGGACCACCGAAGCTCAGGATGCCTTTGAAAAAGTTAAGGAAGCTATTTCCACAGCCATGGTACTAGTTAATCCAGATCTATCTAAGAATTTTATAATGTATGCATTCAGTAGCAAGTCCAGTATGACTACTGTCCTAACCCAAAAAGATGAAGAAGGAAAGGGGAACATTTAGTGGCATTCTACTCCCAGACCCTAAAGGAATATGAGGCAAATTATAATTTCGTCGAAAGGCAAGCCTTTGCAATAGTGAAGGGACTTGAAAAGTTCTGCTATCTAATTTCCTGCAACAAGGTGATTGTGTATGTTGCACATTCCAGTGTGCGCGAATATATCATGGAAGGGGTGATCACAAAAAAAAGAGCTAATTGGTTCACCAAGATTCTTGAATATGACATTGAGGTCAAACCTACTAAAACTATTAGAGGAAGAGGATTGTGCGAATAGATGGTGCAGAATGAGGATACACCCGCCGCAGCAGGGCAACTAGAGCTCGTCTTGATAAATGAACTAGAATCAGAGGGTTGCTGGATGACTGATAGAATGAGGTTCATGCAAACTAGAAAGTATCCGCCAGGTCTCTCAACCCAGAAGTGGAGATACTATCGGCTGCAAAATTGTGGATATACGCTAGTAGGAGTCCTTTTCAAAAGGAATTTCAATGGTCTTCTCCTGCGATGCGTTACTTTGGGGCAAGCAAAGAGGATTCTCGACGCGTTCTACAAGATTGCTATGGGTGGACACTACTCTGCTAAGACCACCGCCATTAAAATCATGTGTTCCAATTACTACTGGCCTACATTGTTAAATGACTCCCACTCTTTGGTAAAATCTTGCAAAAAATGCCAGTTTTTTACTGACAAAAGGAAGAATTCTGCAATGCCTCTCAAACCCATAGTGGCGGACAAACCGCTTGCACAATGGGGTATAGACTTCATCAGGATGATTAACCCGTCTTCTAGTGCCGGACATAAGTAGATTCTGACCACCACATATTACTTCACCAGATGGACGAAGGTTGTTCCACTGAAAAGCACAACAGAAACAGAGATTGTAGATTTCCTCGAAAAGCTAGTGACAGGTTCGGTCCTCCAAAGCCTATCATTTCTAATAATGCCAGAGATTTCCTAGGCACAAAGATATGTCGCTTTGCATTATCGAATGGCATATTCCTCAAGACATCATCAAATTATTACCCGTAGGGAAACGACCTAGCGGAGTCAACAAACAAGAGCCTAGTCTAGCTCCTAAAAATGATTGGTTTGAAACACCAAAGGGAGTGGCATAAAAACCTCTGAGCAATGCTCTGGGAAAACTGCACAACTCCTAATCAAGTCCTTAAGACTTCGCCTTATGAGTTGGTATACAAGAAAGAGGTGTTGTTATCTATATCTATGGAGATTCTGGCACTCCAATTGTTGAAATCCCTCGAGATAGAACAAAACGACGCCATGGAAGTTCAGCTTGCTAAACTGTTAGAAGTGCAGAAAAAAGGGAGAATTCCCTAATAGCTATGACAAACAGTCAACAAGTGGTCAAGCGATGGTTTGACAAGAAGGCTTCCGACCAAGGCCTAAAGTTCAAGGACTTAGTACTAAAATATGATAAAAGGGTTGCTAAGCCAGGTCAGCATGGCAAATTTGATAGCTTATGGGAGGGTCGCTTTAAAATCATTTGGTGCAAGGAGCATAACGCTTTCAAGCTAGAAAATATGGAACAGGAACCCTTAGGAATCTCGGTTAATGGGATTCATCTTAAGTTGTTCCATTAGGTGTTGAGTTCTATTTTGTACATATGTGAATAATGCTTTTATTTTATTTCCCTTTGTTTGGCTGGTCTTTTTCAAAATTGGTTTGTGCTTCTGCGAAAGTAACCCATTATTACAAAGGGTGGAATAGTGGAATTTCTTTACATAAAACATACCCATGTGCAAAGAAATAAACACATATGTTATAAGAGAGCCCATAAAACTGAAATACAGAATGAAAGAAAGAACCATGGATTTTTATATAAAGATATATATCTATTTATATATATTCTTTGGTTTTTACATTTCAAAATGGCTGGGGAAGCCATAATCCAAAAAGTATGCAATTAGTCTAGCTATTCTTTTATGTATGCCAAAAATGATAGCCCTTTTCAGGCTTATATACAAAATAACAGGACAGGTGGTCTATGTAACAATAGGAAATAAAG
Source organism: Sequoia sempervirens (assembly GCA_007258455.2). NCBI lineage: Eukaryota > Viridiplantae > Streptophyta > Pinopsida > Cupressales > Cupressaceae > Sequoia > Sequoia sempervirens. Next base: position 22,026 of record VDFB02265785.1, read on the forward strand.
AAAACTGGGAAGCATTTTTTTTTGGGGAGCAGAGAGGGTTTTCATCCAAGGGCACGAGAGGTAGCAATTGATGCATCAATGGCAGCGTCTACCTCTTCCTTGTCAGCAGGTTCTTCGGCAATAGAAGTAACATCGTTCAGCACAACCATCATTGTTGGGGGAAACACCAGGTTCCTGAAGTCAGTCTACCAATCTACATCATAAAATGGTATCATGTTGTAACTGCAGAACAGGAAGTGCAAGGCCTGGGTAGCCCTCTGCTGATGCTTGTCGCATGTCTAAAGGAAAAATCCACTGAGAAATGACAACCATACGACTATCGCTTCTTCCTCGATATAGCGACGGAGGTCGCTGGCTGACGACAGACCTACCCCATTTATGGTGTGAGCGACAACTTCACCAAGACCATTAAGGTACTTTCTGGGAAACATTTCCTTCACCAGCTTCAGGATGAGAGGCTTGAAAATGCTAATATCTAACATAGATGCTACGAAGTGGGAACATATATCAATATTCACACGATACTTGTCCTCATATTCTACGCAGTCTTTACCTAGAACGCATTTTATGGCTATCAAGACCAAGGAATGCTTATTCTTGGTCATCCTTATCAGCCGCCTAGTAGAAACCTCCCCTAGAAATGCTATCTGTGACTTATAAGAGGTTAGAAGAACAAGAGTATCCATGATTCTGACACTATGCCTATGCTTTTTAGCCAATACTAAAATTTACCTATCACCTAACCTATGAGAAAACTTGCTTAAAACTCTGCTAACAACCTATTACTGCTCAAATGCTAAGTTTGATTTCCTCGCTACTTACCGACCTATTTATAGAAAAAATGACAAGACGCATGCTAATCTGTTTCAAGAAAACGTGATGATAACTAGATGCCAATTTGAAAGGCATGCTTGCGTTTGCTCACATTTCTAGGCCAGTTGCATATGCGAAGGTACGACTCAATGCGTGCTAGATTAATAGGAGTTAATTAATTAGCTTTAAAAAGGTGGCCCTCATCGACAGTAAGCCGCACAGCCGTAGGCTATTATGTCATCTCATAGGTGTTTCCCAGAGCCCAAGGCAATATCCATATCTTTACAGGTTGTGATCATTTGCTTTGGCGTAATCATTTTGGCCAGGATATTAATTACCAACACATACTAATGCAAGGTTAGAAAGCAAATTGCCAGCTCAAGTTTCAAGGGAAGCACAACATATCACACGGTTTCCAAACGCAATAATAAACTTCTGCCGCCTCAAAATGGCAAGCAGTTCATTTTGCATGAATTGCAAAATTAACGGTACATGCCAAATTAAATGCAAACGACATGCTTTCATCTACCACTTTGAGGAAAGTAGCCAAATATTGCATGAAAAGGCTTAATAATTCAAAGTCTTTTCACAAACGCCAAAGCTAAAGGTGCAGAGTTGTTTTTTTAGCGTATCCAGAGCTGAGAAAAATTACAGAATCCAAAACTCGCTGAGGTCTTCATAAAAAGAGAAAATGTCGGAGGGTTCATCTCAAAAAATGCAAGAGGAAATTAGCTAGGAGCTATTTACAGCCATACGGTCATCAGAGGGTGTATATGTCTATGAGGATTTGGTGTATGCTACACTTGGTATACCAAGCAAGCCGAAGAGGGTGTATATAGAAGAGCTAAAAAGGCCCAAGGATTGCAGAAACAAGAAAATGGTTGAAGAGAAATGGGATAATATCTATGATTCATGACTCACAAAAAACCCTAAGTCCTTAAGAGAAGCAACATGTGCAAGGTTGACAGCACCAAAGGCGGACAAATCTACAACAATGAAAAATTGGTACAGTGGTCTTCCACAATACATGGTCCTGTTGGTGCACTACTGCCCGGAGATAGTTGACCTTGCCATCTAGCATTATAACCCTAATACCCACTACATCGAGGGCCGAAACTTAAGGGTTCACATCAGCCCACAGGCCATCTGACATATGTTATGCATCCCAGACCCAACCAAAAGAAGAGAGAACATTGAATCCTTTTACCCTAGCAAAGGAGAGAAAACATGGAGGGCGATGAAAAAGAACTCAGAGTTCTTTTTGGAGGAGACTGGTAGGAAAGGCATCCCAACCGCTAAACTGCCAAGTATTCTGTTGCCGCGCATTGCGTTACACGAGGATTTGCAGGATGCCATGTCCATGCTAGGTTTTGTGTGCGGCCGAGACTTCGATGAGATGGTGGAAAATTTTCAACTGGGACTGACATTCCAATTCTGCAAACAACATGATACCTTCTGGTATGATTTTGTCGAGTTCATTGTAGATGAAATGATACAACAAATTAAGAATTACCCGGTGAAGGGAAAGTTTAGGTTTCTTTCTTTCCTGGTTCACATGTTTCTGCATCAAAATCCTAATTTCTTCGCCCAATATTTTCAATTATCAATTTTTGATGAGCAGGGTAAGAGGAAGCTAGTGTCTACGTGGATGCCTTTTCTTTCCGTATCATATGATTATTATGCATTTTCAGACTATTTCATAACTCTAGTCTTGCATGTTTTAATCGGAAAAAAGGTGACATAATTCGGCTTGACAAGGAGCAGACTGGATATAAGCAGAGTTTCACTCCCACTTGTGACTGGTTCTTAGGAACAGATTTCACGATTCTCTGGATGTGGGGCTTCACTAGTCAACTTTTCCTTCTCCCAGCTTGTGTCACAGATAGGGTGCTCGCACTAAAAATGTATCGACAGGTGTGTATCATTGATTTTACCTTCTACAATAACAAAAGTGTCAAGAGAAAGGGATTCTTCTCTTGTTCAAAGAATTTCAAGTCAGTAACTCTTATAAAGAAACAATTAGACCAATTATTAGAGGATAAACTAGCTTATTTAGGGTTGGCCCTGGTAAATGATAAATGAGATTATAACCCTTTCAATGACTTACTAGAGCTGCACATGAGAGTTACACATATTCCCTGACCTTACTGGGAGAAGCGGCGTAACCCGCAGGTAGACAAGGATAATTTTTTTGTTGAATTGGTGCGTATTCCTACATAAGATACTAGAGGGCCATGGCACAAGTTCTAATTTACTATGGAGGTGGCCCAAGATAATGTCCACATGGAGCGCACCATGTACAATAAGTTGAAAAAGGATGAGGAGTGGGCTATTGAAAAAATAAAGGCTTTCTGGAAGTATTGCCAAGAAACAGGGCAATTGGATGCCCCTTACGACAGTGTCAAGGATGACAAGGAATTTGAAAAATGGTGGAATGAGGGCCACCCCAGCCCGAGCTCTAGTATTAATAAGAGCAGAGACCCAGGGGAAGAGTATGAAGAGCAGGAAGAGGAAGCGACGAAATTGACTTCCTCTGCGCCGAAGGAGAAAGGCCTCAGACAACCTGCCTATGTGGCCACAAATGTGTGCTTTAATATATCAAGGGCCTCATGTACACTCACTTGATTTGCTAAGCCAGCCAAATTATCACTACATCAAACATTAATAGCTGTCAAAGCTCAAGACACTCCGCCTGCAAAGTGAGAGTGCACAAAGAGCATTCTTGGAGAGGGTTCGTAGGAACCGACCGAAAGAAAAGTGCTTGCAGCTAGCCAAGAGCTTGAGGCTGAGGAGGAGTCACTGACGATTCTGGAACCGCCATCGACCAGTCAACATGTAAAATTCGCTCCTTCTTCCCTTGCTTCTCATTCCCTGGTATTTTCCCCTGCCTCAACGCCGATCCCTGCCATGAGTACTGGCCCTATGCCTTCCACTTTGAATCCAACATATTCAGAAGGTTTCACCCAATTTTTGCAGACTACTCCACTTTTTCTTACTCCTCCCTAGACCCTCACACCCACTGCTGCCGCTTAGACTCTCCTTGCCTCACTTTCTGAAAACATACCCCCTGCGAGTGCCCCTTCTTTTTTTGCTATTACTGCGGATCCTCTTCCATTGCAACAGGCTGACACCACATTCACAACTCCTCCACCATCCCAGCCTATTAGTCCTACAGATGATTCACCAATTCAGTCATTGCAAGTGACTAACCCTTATGTTGGGCTTCAAACCAAACTTTGGAATGTGCCCCACTTCTCCCTGCAAACGGTCACTCTGCAGAAGAAACAAATTCTCTTGCCTATAAGGGTTACCTGTCCCTATGCCCTGCCTTCTAGTGCTCTTTTCACAGGTGGACTAGTTTCGTCGCCATTTGTATTTATGGCACAGATTGATTGCGGAAATGAGACACGCGCAAGTAGAATTTGAAAGCGTAGGGCAAAAGATGATAATGCTTATGTTGAACCAAAAATACAAACTCTTTATGATGAGGCCCGACATGAATTGAAGTTTGCAACCATGTACCCGAGGGTAACCAAGCCTGGGGGGGAAATGCACTCGGAAGATTATGAGATATATGCGGTAGGGCTTGACATGAAGGTGGCCCGACCACATGATAAGGTTGAAATTATGGAGGAAACACAACGGGTAGTCACTTCTGACTTCCTTAAAACTAGCCACCAGCTAAAGAAGAAGGATGAGCAGCTTAAACTAGCAAGAGAAAGGATTAGAGAAATCCTTGGAGGTAGATGTCGCACGTTTGACAGAAAGGGCGCTGGCAGCAGAGGATGAATGGAATAGACTTCAGGGTGAACTTGCGAAGACTCAGGCTACTGATGCTGCCATGATAAAAGAGCTACGGTCTAAGAATCAGGAGACGAAACAGAATCTACGACTGAAGAATGAAGAGCTGGAGCGACTTAGCCCTGAGTGTAGTCAAGTAATGGAACAGAGGAATGAAGCGTTGGAGCACCAATAGGCTCAATATGCACAAAAAATACAAAAGAAACAGGTTGAATTTAAGGGCCTAAAGGCTCAAATAGAAGAAATCCAAGAGACAAAGTCTTCTCTGGAAACACACTTAGCAAATCACTCCCGAGTCGAGGAAAATTGGAATAAAGAAATGAGCAGCTCTGCGGAACAGCTAGCATCCGAGAAAAGAAAAGGGAAGAATTGGTTGAGACCATTATTTCAAGAGACGCAAAGATTGCTTCTCTTAAAAGCTCTCTCCTATTTCCCCCTACCCAACGAGACATCATTCTGTTGGTTAGGCAGTTGTACATCTCTCCCTAGGAAAAGATTAAAGCCTTTTGCCTAACACTACGGCCTACCTTTCGATTCATCTCCAAGGCATCAAAGCTGAGCCAGGAGGCCCATGATACAATTGAGCAGTTCCCATGGTTAATCTTGGAGAAGGTTTCAGAAGCAAAAGATCTTCTCACCGATCTATACTTGGTCTCTAATGAGAGCCTTGCCAGAGCGGGTATTGAAGATCGGGATGCTGCTGCTGCTCAAACGGAAAATAAGTTCATCCATTGCCACTGCGCCTTCTAGCGCACTAAAGAAACCATGACTATTCTAAGCAAGACACTGGAAAACACGAGGGGGAGTTTCTCTGAGTTGAGCAAGATGGGTTTGTCGTCCCCGTTCCTTGAAGATGGCTCTATTGCCACAATCGAGCAGATTGTGGAAAATATAGAAGAGAAGGAAAATGATGCAGAGGCTTTCAGGGATTTCAGTCATCCTCCCACGACGGCCGACATTTAGGGAGTGATTCATCCGCTTGCACAACTACTAGTTCATTGTGAAGTAAGGGCCGGTTTACCAAGGGCGCTGCCTCACAAAGAAACTATTGATCTAAGTGGAGCACAGGAGAATTTTTCCAACATGGTGAAGCCATCTGAGGATGAATGGTCGCCTTTGCAGGCAACTCTTTCCAATCTCTGACTCCATTGTCTACATGAAATGACACTTTAGCTTGAAAGCCAGAGAAATTTTGGGTTCTTTGTTCCTTAGTCGAAACGCCCCTGATAGATACCAAAAGTTGTTAATAAATATTTAACTAGCTCCCTTCGGCGTATTTTTCCTCTATGCGTCGGCCCGTGCATCGCAAAGTCAGCTTGACCTTTTATCTAGGTTCTGCTATGTCGCTCCACATGTCTACTCCTCGCAACCCCGAGTCTCTGCATTCCTTTGCATTCGAGGAAACTCCGCTAGGCTTGCACGTGTTGCGGCTTCTAGATATTTTTGATCATGTTTCTTGCTGCCTCATCGGGCTACGTGTCTGCTATTCACAAATCTTTCAGCGTAGAGATGAAGTAGCAACCGCGGGTAGCAAAACACTGCCAGGCATCTCTTTTGCGCTCGGTTGGTGATCGTTCCCTCCATTCTTGGTGAAGTGCTTCGCTTGTTCAACACATGTAGCATTAACACAAGTCCTTAGTGGCGAAAGAAAAAGGTTCATACGGGCAGCGAAAGGCTACCATGTGCCTAGCCAACAGATCTCATATTCGGGTGACAGACTAGATGAACCGAATGATGCTATTGGCCACTACGTGTCATAATGATTCACATAGGAGGGTGACACTTGTCTGATCGGGCCTTGCCGGGACCATCACCATCATTTGCAGAGGACACACCTATGCCTAGAGTGATTGGATGCTTGGTCCCATATCGATTTTGTTGCAATGGCTTTGGAAATATTTTGATTCTTGCATCATTGCCAAGGGATTGCGAAATCTTTTCTGTTGCTGCTCTCCGAAGCGGTGGGGGTTTTTCCCTGCTTTATATACTTTTCTTTGTTGTGAGAAAAGGGTCTGGAATTTGAAGAGAAACACTGGTTTTAGTAAAAAGACGCATGCCTTTATTACTGTTTTATTTGATTGCAAAAAACTCTCAGATTGTGCCAATTGTTTGACCTTTCTGTTTTTCATGCTATTTGATCAAACTGTAAATTGTGCTTTTATTGTCTGGACATTTCATTTAAGAACTTCTATATATGTTGAATGCAAGTTTGCTGACCTAAACCATGTCTAATGACTCTTCTTAGCAGTAGGAATGTATGCAATATTATTTTATGTCAATGAATGGATTGTCTATGTTGTAATCTTAAGTTTCTGATGTTCTGGAACACTACAACACCATTCAGGCCCTTAGATCTATGATTTATCATGCCTATCATTAAGTCTTGACGCATTGCCTTAGGTTAGACTTTATTTTATTATATCTGTTTTCTTTTCCCTTTCAAATCCCCATTATAGAAGAAGCCGACTTCTCTAAAAATCGGAGGTCACTCAGTTTAACACAAAAGGTCCCCCATAAACTAAGTTTCCCATAAAAACACTGTTACCTTGTCAAATTTTGGCGTCAACAGTTACAATATTCAACATGGTAAAGAATATTCTATTACTTCTAAAGTAAATTAAATATTTATCTTTTGCAATGTTAAAGTATTTTGTAATATATAGATATCTTAGATAAATCTATGTTAAAATATGGAAGCAATAAATATAGTAAGAAAATAGATCATACATCTTATTTGTATTTTATTATTTTAAATAAAAACAAATTATTTATTTACTTTAAATTTTATATAGATATTTTACATTTCTTAAATATCTATCTTACAGTGAAAGCAACAAAAGAATATTCCGTATTAAGAAAAATATTTTACATTTAAATTGACAAAATCATATATTTTAATCAAACTATTATTAAATTTAATTTGATTAGTATCAAACTCCGCGAGTCACTAATTCTGTTAACTTCATTTCTCACAAATAATAGTAATGGTTACTGTTTTTAGAAAACAAACAAATGAATAAAGCAATAGCTTAGCTCTTATGATTCAAGAGATGTGCAAATTAATAATGATCAAAAGCATCAAATTTTTATTCACCTGAAAAGAGCTTTGTGTTCCACTTTGAATCCGTGAGATAACATAGTTACATACTAAAGGTTACAAGTCTACCGTAACCGTTCACTATAGGCATCCTTGTTCCATAATTACCTCTCTTTTTCTTTCCACAAACATTTTACCCTAACTTGGCTGAACTTGATTTAGGGTGTCCAAAAGTTTAAGAGGTGGGAAAAACTAATAATCCAAAATTTAAACTAATAAATAAACATTGAAAATAAATTTATTTTTTATATTATAACATTTATAACTTAAATCTTTTATACACAATGTTAAGTTAATTATAAGAATACATAAAATTATTTATAAGCAACTTAATTTTTTTAACAATTTAATAAAATATAATTTAAATTTAACTATAAATGGTATAGAGTTTAGATTTGTTATATCTCTCATATATCAACATAGATAAATTTGAAAATATTTTAAATTATATAATTTCAAAACAAAATGAATGAATTTATAAAAGATTATTTTTTTATTAAAGTGATAGAATCTAATCCCAATACTAACACTAATTATAAGTTAACCATAACCCCAACCCTAAAACTAACACTAATTAACTTCAAACCTAACTCTAATTTTATATCCAACCCTAAACATAACTATGATTCTAAATCTAACATTAATGAAACCCTAATTGAACCCTAACCCTAACCCTAATACTAACCCTTGCCCCAATTGAACCCTAACACTAACCTCAAGCTTTATCATAGAACCTTAATTTTTATTCCAACCCCAACCCTAATCCTAATTCAACCCTATACCTAATTTTATTAAAGTCTAACCCTATATGAACCTTAAACTTAATTGAACTCATGTTAGGGTTAGGGTTCAATTAAGGTTAGGGTTGAATTATGATTATGATTAGGGTCAAAATTCAAATAGGATTGGGGTTAGGGTTCAATTAGGATTATGATTAGAGTTTAATAGTTATAAATTTTATTAGAGATTAGTAGATTAACATTTATAATATTGAAAGATCATTTTTAGTAAAAGAAAAATAAAAAAATATATTTATGAAAAGAAAAATAAAATAAATATACATTTTTTTTTTTATAATTTCACTTTTAATAGGTTTACTCATTAAATTAAGTTGTATTTTTTTTACAATCACATTTTTTTACTTTAGATGTTTGTTTATAAAATATAAAGATGCATTAAAAATATATTAGAAATATTCTTCATTATAGCATTTATAACATTAAATTAACATTGAATAATTGTGCAATGCCACTTAATCAATCAAGAAAAATTAATCATTAGCAATTGCAACATTATTCACACATCTTTTATATTAACAAATAAACATTGAAAACAAATTTATTTTTTATATTATAACATTCACAACTTAAACCTTTTATACACAATGTCAAGTTAATTATAAAAACACATAAAATTATTTATAAGCAACTTAAATTTTTTTAACAATTTAATAAAATAAGAGAAATTTAATAAGAATTATAGATAAATTTATGAAATATTGATTTACTTTTCACTAAAAAATAATAAGGGTTCATTCACTAACTTCACTAATGTTCATTCAATAAGGGTTTAATTAGGGTTAGGTTTAAATTACGGTTTGGGTTGGAGTTAGGGTTCAATTAAGATAAAGAGTATTATTTGTTTAGTGTTAGGGTTTAATTATAGTTATCTAGGGTTATGATACAATTAGGGGTAGGTTTCAATTAAGGTTAGGAATTAATTAGGATTAGGGTTCAATTAGCATTTAATTAGGGTTAGGGTTCAATTACAACTACAATTAGAATTAGCGTCTAATTAGTGTTGAGAAGGATATCTCGACATACTTTACATATATTTGTAAAATATAGGTATGCTAGTATTTCTACAACCATATTACCACCAACTTATAAATTTTATTTTTACTTTCATAAATGAAATAAATTGTGTATCAAATTTATATTTATTATAGATTTATTAGGTGGCATAAGTTAGATAGATGTATTTAAATATTAAATATTAATATCTATGTATAGAAAAAGTGAATAAATGGGAGAACAACATATAGTTATTTATTCATTTAAGAGTAAACTATTTTTTTAGTATATAAAAACATGGACATAAATTTTGATTTTAATCATGTAAGATAGGTACATGCATTTAATAAAAAATATTTTCTAATATTTATAGACTAATCTATCTATTATTAGAAAAATTAATGTAAAAGATGTCTAAGACACCAATTTTATTTAAAGAATAACTTTAATAAACAAGTAAATAATTTTTTTCTTGTTATGGTCATTGTGGCGAAAATTTGTCTACCAATTAGATTGAAAAGAATTGAATTTTGAAATATGTTTTCATGTATACATTGATAATAATAATAAAAAAATTAAATAAAAAAATGCTTGATCTCTCATTGGTTAAAAAGAGAATTATTAAATAACTAGTTAAGATCCTATAATTCCCTAGCAAGAACTAAAAATTGCATAATAAAACTTGATAACTATAATCTAATAAAAAGATAAAAAATAACTTTACTATTTTAAAATAATTTTGAAAAACATTACATTAAAAAATCTATAAAATTATTTTAATTTTCTACATTAGAAAATATACAAAAACTATTTAACTCTCTTCTCGTTGATTCACGTGTTAGAAAGATACATTAATATTGGCAGAAAATAATAATTACACGAAGAAAATGAGGAAATCATTTTCTTGAGAGGGTTGTAGTAGGGTTTAAGCCCTGTATTTCGTCAATTCTCCATTCTCAGTACGAGAACTCTCAAATTAGTTCCTGTAGTAATTCGACAATGAGAAATTTTTTCAAACCTGCCTTGTGCAGGGCTAAGTATTTTGGTAGATATAGAAAAACTAGGCTTTTTAGCAGCAGGAGAAGCTTTGATTTACAGGAAAACGAGGAAGTGTGTATAGAAACCAAAGAAGTATGCCACAGGAGTTCAACGGCAGAACGAACTGGAAATGGGTTTAATCTCCCTTGTGAATTACATCCGTTTAGAAGATCACAGACGGGTAAAATTCTAAACCTTCAAAGCCCTAAAACCCCTATAAACGTTAAACACCATTTTGCCCAAATGGGTTTCTACAGAGGCTTAGTAACCGGGACGAAAACAGATACAGAGGAAAAAGCAGAAAGAGCTTTTCTAGCCGCATCCACAATAGAGGAGCTCAAGGCTACATTTAGGACAATGGAGACCGTGTTTGATTCAGATAATAAGAAGCTTGGTATGGCTTATCTGAGAATGGGTCAGAAGTTCAATTCAGCAGGTGAGGACCCACAAACAATTCTTATCTATGCCGAAAGGGCGCTTAGGATTCTCGAAAAACATGACAAGAGCTCCGTAGAGGTAGCCATGTCTCTTCATCTCATGGGCTCTGTACATTACGCACTAACTAAGTTTGCTGAGAGTTTGAGCTATTTGAATAGGGCTAACAAGATATTAGAGAAGTTAGAGAAAGAGGATACTCCTATGCAGATCAAGCCTATAAGTTTTGCTGTTCAGATTCTGTTGGGTAATGTGAAAACTGTCGTGGGGAGAAAGGAGGATGCTCTGAGTAATTATATCAAGAGTCTAAAATTGAAGGAGGAGATATTGGGACCTGATCACCCCCATATGGCTGTTACAAATAGGGAGGTTGTGGAGGCACTGGTGGCCGCAAAGAATTTTAAGGACGCGTTGCCCTTATGTTTGAAGACATTGGATTTGCAGAGAAAGCAATTGGGGGAAAATTCTGCTAAGGTTGCGACCGATAGACAGCTTCTTGCAGTCATATATGGTGGACTAGGTGAGGATAAGAAGGCATTAGAAGAGAATGAGGCTGCTAAGAAGGTTCTGAAGAAGTGGGGCATGAATAAGGAGTTGATATATTCTGAATTGTATTCAGCCAATGCACAGATTTCAGTTGGTAAATATGATCATGCAATCGATGCTCTAAGGGGAGTTATTCAGAAAACTAATAAGGACAGTAAGCTGCGAGCAACGGCACTTCTTTATATGGCCAAAGCACTCTGTCATTTGGAGAAGTATGATGACTCAAAGAAATGCTGTGCCCTCTCTACCAATTTATTCAAAAAGTATGAGCAGAAAAATCCAGGGAAGGTGGCGGAGGCCTATACAGAGCTTGCCATGATGTACCATACAATGAATGATTTTGAAGAATCGATTTCTCTCTATAAGAAGGCCCTTGGGATCTATGAAAATTCTCATCAGGACCCACATGCAGAAGCAAAGGCTAAGGGACGGCTCGGTTATTTGCTTTTATTGACTGGCAATGTGACAGAAGCTATTTCTAACCTAGAGAGTGCGGCATTGATGTTGGAAGAAAGCTTTGGGCCTCATCATTTCGGAGTGGGATATATTTACAATGATTTGGGTGTGGCATATGAGGAGCTAGAGAGACCCCAGACAGCCGTTCAGATGTTTGTGAAGGCAAGGGAAATAATGGAAATTGCTCTTGGACCACAGCATATGGACACCATTGATACTATTCAAAAGCTTGCAAACGTGCATGGGTCAATGGGCAGGTTTGTGGACTGTATTTGAGTGTCTTTAGTTTGCTTTGCTGAATAATACTCCAGGAAATGAGATTAATTTCTATTTTAAATTTTTTTTTGAATTGAAAGCAATTTATCAAAATTCAAGAAAAAATAATCTAAGCAAATAGTTTTCTCCTGTCCCAAAGCAGTGTTCACGTTCTTTATAAATCTAGGTGTTGCCTCCTATTAGAAATGATTGCGCATCTGGTATGATTACAAGAAATTATAACTTCTTGATTCTCTTAATATAAGAGGAATTAACCGATAGAAGATCCTCTACCATAAACCAGAATACAACTCGCAATGAAGAGAGTGATCTGTATTTTATTGGCAATCCGATGGGCAATGTATTGGCGGGGTCAATTACTTACAACAATTATAACATAGTGATGATTCTAGAATTATAATTAATGAACCAAAAATGAGTGGAGGTAAAAATATGCTCAAAGAGAATGATATCTGAATAAAGTTTCTTCGTTATTGATTTGAGGTATGGATGACTGTCACTGAGAGATATATGTTATTATTTTAATTATTACAAAAAGGTGGCAGTCTCTAAGAAGAAATTTGAAGCTACCACACTCTGCTTTCTACTCTTTCTGATTTCTAGTTAGAGGGAATGACTATGAACCCAACTTAATCCTCTGCTATCTGTCTACTCTGCAACTGTATGTGTAGCTGTGCACAAAGAATATATAATAATATAAAGCGACTCATATGTAGATTCAAAAGAGTAATTGTTGAAGAAGAACTGGCTTATCCTAAGAATATATCCAACTCCAAGAAGAGAGGAGGATTTGTAATGGGGTGGAACTCATAAAAAACAATATTTCAGTTTCAAAATTTTATGTTACCTTAATATGTTTTAGCATTTTCCATTTTTAGGGCCCTTTAGAGTATTTCACAAGAAATTTGAATACCTTTGTGAATGGTGATGCATTAGAGCAAATCTTAAACCCCAAATGCATGCTATATTTAGAGTGAATTGTTGACGCGGGTTTGGGGGCAATAAACATGCATAATAGATTTGTTCCCCTGCTTGAAAGGATGTTATCCTCAAGAGTCTTAGATGTGAATTTGAAAATACTCGGGTAACCCAGCAGTTAAGTGTTTTCACTGTCTCGTTCAAGGGGCTCATGTCCCCAATTTAATTTGAAATTCAAAATTGTGCAAAGGCCGGAAAAGTGTTTTTAAGGGGGACGTGATAGGTTTAACCAGTTTTAACCCTCAACATATGTACATATTAGCTTTTAACATGTCTCCCAATGATTTGAATTTGGTCTCCACTTTAAAAGCCTTGATGATTTACAACTTGAAATCATCTCATTTCACAAAAAGATACATAATTGGTGCTCCATAATTTGATATTTGCAATTGCATAACCCAAACTGTATGTACCTAACAATAACTATCTAAATGTTTATTTGTTGAACACATTTTTAGGGTTTGATGACTTACAAGTTTATTTTTATCAATTACAAGTGTGCATTGTCGGTGAAACCACATTATACTTGAGAAACCTAATACAATTTCATAACTAATTATTGTAATAGCAGATGTAGTTATGCACTTTTTGATGCATTTTGTAGTTTTAATTTGAGCAGTTGTCAAGAAGTTGTGTCCTCAGCCATATGGATTTTTTTTTTGACATAGAACTAGCAAGGTAAATACAAAAACCATTTTCAATCAGCAACATGAATATGAATGTGACCATTTTTAGTTTATACCACAATGTACAATTGGAAATCAAAGTGCAATGCCCTTAACTTACGAGTACCAGATGGAGAATAAGAGCTTGGCTGGTCATGCGTAGCAATTTGGTTGACTAGGTTCCCATTTACTTGCCTCAAGGGTGCAACAAACCTAACCAAGTGGACCATTGCTCCCTTCACCTCAACCAAGTGGACCTAGCAAGCTATCTTGGAGAACAATTCTGTAGTGATGAAGTCAAGATCATGGACTTAGGTGAGGAGTTATGATTGAGGTTTTCAAGGAAATGGCTAGGAAGAGGACTTCAATGTATCACATACTATACTAGGGGTCCACCCTCATCTCAATGGGGTTAGGCATGCCATCCAACAATTGGGAAGAGGATTGTGGTGCATCCTATACTACATCGAGGGTCCATCCTCGATCCCAAATGGTCATATAGGCTCTAGAGAGATTTCCACAAGCAGTGAACTTTTCTAGGTTGGTGGACTCCAATTTCAACCGCCCCTAGGCCATCAGTGATAAGTGTGTCCACCTAGGAAGGAGTAGCATCCAACATATACCATCTCATGGCCTTGGTGATATTGTCAACTAACCCCTTCACAATATGGGTAGCACTTGGCATTGATCACCTTTGTGCTATAGGTGATTGCTTGCTAACCCTCTTGATATAACGGTTAACTTTGGTTTTCGTTACCTACAAAGTAGGGGTAACAACCAGCTCAACCACTTTAGTATCACATCTAGGATAACCTCTAGCAATCATTCACCTTTGTTATATAGGTAAATGCTGGCTAGTCCCTAAGATACATCAGTAGCTCTAGACATTGATCATTGGCATGGTCCAATGATTACTTGTTGCTGCTCCAATATCTTGGAGGTTCAAACTTGGGGTCATCTATAGCCCAGGATTTACTAGGAATGTAGCTGCAATAGGCTTAGCATGGAGGGCATCCTAAAGTGAACGGGGAGTTGATTGGGGCAACTAGAGGTAGAGAGTTATAGAGCCTTCTAGACACATGCTGGTATGAATCAGAATTATCCAACCCTTATATTTTTAGGTTGACCTTGTTGTTTACCATATTTAGTCATCATAGGTATGTACACAGTTGGCAAGAGGTGATGATATTGACATAATGTCAAAAACTAAGGATATGATATCCCTCATAGTACAATACATCAATAGGCTTGGGAGAGGTGAACCATAGTTTATGATGGAAGTAATGATTTCCATCATTTAGTATTCGACCAGCCAACTAAGCTTATCTCCTTCCTTATTTTCAAGATGAACTTGCGGGTTATATTGCTAGATTTAAACCTTCTCTTTAGGTTTAATGGTTTGGGTGACTTAAGGAAAAACAAGGTAACACCATCCACTTATTTTATTCGGGCATAAAGTATACATGGCAACGAACGGTTCTTTTAACAAGGATAGCAGAATTTTAGCTAGTCTTATTTTCTCACCCATAAACTGGGGACAGCCTCAAGGATCCTTGGCTTATCCCCTATTTGCATAATGTTTCCATCAATTAAGATTGGTTCCTCTATGTTTATTTCTGGTGGAAATCAAGCTTATTTTCTTTATTTTGCACTTGTAATTTCTAGCAATCATCTTAGCTAATATATTCACCCCTTTTTTTGAGCGAGAATACCAGCTTCTATACTAGAACAAGAATTACATGAAAGGGTAATTTGAATGAAAGCATGGATTTACAGATGCTTGTAGGCATAGAATAATAAGAGAGCTTAATGACGCCCATAGGATTAATAACCCAAACCTTTGCTAGTGGATATGTGTAGCAACAATCATCTTAGCAATAGCTACAGTGGAGAGCCTCCTAACCCCCCTCGCAGTTCCCCATTCATAAAACCTATTCAACTATATTTGCTACATAGGATTTTTCAAAATCAAGAACATTTAAATATACAATTTAATCCCTATATCCGGCACAGTCTTGAGATTTCCTAGGGACAGCTGTTTTCAAGTAAGATTTCTTGTTTGAAAACATTGGATTTTAAATTCCACTAAATAGTGGGGATACAATATTCCCCATTAGCATGTTCTTCCAAGTTGTGGCTGAACAATTTTCAATCATTTTACTTCTTTTTCCTAGATGAATTGAGCACTTATCTATTCTAAGCTACAAGATCTTTATTTGGCCTTTTGCGGACAGTGAACTTCTTTCTTTCTGTATTTCAAACAAAGAAAAGATTCTTTTGGTATATGAACCTTCTAATTGGTTATGCTTCAAACAAAGAAAAGATTCTTTTGGTATACGAATCTTCTAAGAATGGAACTTTGAGTACTCACCTTCATGATTCTGCTTCCAAAGGTAACATCCTTGTTCTCAATCAATTAAGATTTTCTTGACACTTAGCAACATAGTGGATTCCAATGCAGTATATGAAGTAGAGGTATATCTTTGTTCTTATAAAAAATAAAAGCCAGTAAATCATGGTTTATCTTTTACATCTGGTTGAAGATAGTTTTATTATTAAGGATTATCGAGTGCAAGTCCTTACACATTGAATATTCATGCTGCTAATGGATATTCAACTAGCTTCAAACCACTGTTTTACCCAGTTTTGTAATAGTGTTAAAGGCCTATCATGAAGTCCGCACAATTTAGATTTATGCTAAGCTACAGGTGCAGTTTCAGTTTATGAATGGGTATGATTGCAAGGATTGTCACTAAATCACAAGAAGGGCTTATCTCTGAGGTACAACACCTGCCTTCCTCACTCCATAGTGAGAATCTCCTCGAACTGCCTCCAACAGTCCCACTGCTCCATAAATCACGTCCAATATTGCCACTTCCAGCACTCAAACACCTCCCAACACCCATGCTAAGCTCTGGTTTGACCCCTTCTCACATTTCTAATGGTTTTCCTCTCCTCAAACTGCCCCAAAATTGTGTTTTTATGGAGGTTTTTGGGTCTACATGTTATCCTGCACTCCTACAAGTTTTTGAGGAAATAGAGTGTCACAATGCCTCTATAATGGAACGATTGCCCACCATTCTGCAGCCTGTATCATGTCCATTTAATTTGGGTTGTCTCCCTTGCTGGGTTGCTAGTGTAAATGCCACGACCCAGCCCATTTTTTTTTTTTTTTAATTCTTACTTTTCTCTTCATTTTATATATATGGCCATAATTGTGAAGTTTGTCAATATTATATACTGACATGGTCAAATAGGTTTATAATATTTTATATCATATTAGCTAGTTGAGATAAGGTATTGATTTCTGGAACAAGGTTGCCAAGACTCAATCAATAGAACTGGGGAAACCATCAGCTGACTACTGATAGCTCTTGTAGAACGTTTATGGGGAGGTGAGAAGTTTAATCGACCATCCTTCTAGAGCGAAGTAACCAACTACAGATCAAAGACTCTACTTGCTTTTGATGGGGAAATTCGAAGTCAGGTGATCTATCTAGGGTGACTCAATCTCTTGGTTACAAGGCAGAGTTAAATGGCTTAAGAATCATTCTCAGGATAAGTTGCTAGGTCTGCTTTTGTTGCATCCCTGGTACCTGCAAAACCATTCCAATTTTCGTGCACACACATCAACATGATCAATACTTGGTTAGTCCAAAATATAGTATATATCAATGTTGCAAACTAAAATGAAACCAATTAATTTATAACTTTCAATTACTCAACAATTATAATAATTAACGATTTAAGTGCTAAATCTAAAGCATCGATAGTGCAATCCATACAACATTCAAAATGTCAAGCATGATAGCAGTTTCAAAGCTAGGGTTTCCACCTTAGTCCTAATTACATCGGACCTTAGGCATTTAACACAAAATAAAGTATAAGGTTTGTGGGGATGTGACAACTTGGTCAATTGCCAAGCTGAATCAAAGACACATCCACAAAAATCTAAAGAGGAAGAGCTCTTTTCCCTGTTAAACAGATTGCAAGTTACTAATTCTTGTTTGTCTGCAACAATTACATCTCTTGTATAGAAGGGCCCCTACACCTGAATTTTTAAATTTATTTTTCTAAATGCACATTCTGCCAACACCAAAACTACTTTCAACATATGATAAAATAGAATCAAACAAAATTAGAACACACTTGATGAAGCAGAACAAGGTGGGACTAATTATTATTTTGGGAAAGACGGACACAATTGGTGCTCCATAACTGGATACTATTACATTTGCATATCCTAAATCATATGTACTAACCTTCTCAAAGTCTTACCATTGACCATGCTTTTCGGGTTTGATCGGTTACAAGATTATTTCAATCAATTACAACTGTACTTTGTCTGCAAACACACAACATCTTTAATGAATCTGATACAACTTCATAACCAATCACTGTGATTACAGACATTTGTAGTTATAAACTAAATTGTGTGCAATATATAAAATATTTAAAATGAATTTTTAGAATATTTATAAAAGACACGCAACAAATTGCCTTCATAAAACTCTTCTGGATTAAACATTTGTCTTGTCCTGAGACAATTTGGCCTATTCTGATGTATCTTGCTGGACATTGTTGCCAATTCATATCAATCATCAATATGCTCAGATAGGTTCTGTCAATTCTGTATTCTACTCAGAATGAGTTTCTATCTAAGTTCCTTAAATTTAGTTGGAACAAAATGCCCCTAAGTCTAACTATTCTTGCCTAGTAAGGCTTGGGCTTGGTCCCATTCTGCCGAGGTGAATTCTAGTTGCTGTTTTGGAACTTATATTGCTAGATCATCTAACCTGCAGTATTGGCACAGGTATCTGTCAATTTTGCATGCTTTTTGCTTTTAGAATCAATCAGTAAAAAGAGCCTTTTTGTAGTTGTTTTGCATGTCTCTTCAACTGCAGTCCCAAAGAGAAATACTATGTTACTGCTTTAATCCACCACACCATTTCACTACTTCAATCCACCTATGAGTGTCATTCAGATCAGCATTTTCACATTGGCAGCTTCATCTACCAATATGTGCCATTCCTCATCAATCTGGTAAGACATGATGTGTGTGATGCTCAATCAATCTGGCATGATGTGAATGAAGGTTGCCATGCCTGATCAGTCTGGCATGGCATGAATGATGTGTGATTTCTCCATCATCTCTGGGCAGTTTGTCTTGGTAGTTTGTATCAACCACCGTGACGTGTCTGCCTAAGTCTCAGAGCACTAGGTAAACTTCTCAAGCTTGTCATATGTGGTTTCCTCAAGTTTTCTTGCAACATGCTTGATTGTCTTGCTTATCAATTTGAATCGATTGAGGTTAACAATAAAGTGAATTTGCATTGATTTCATTATTGGATCTGATTTACAGCAGGAACGTGTTCCTCAAACAGCTCTGTAGCCAGAAAATAAAACTGATTTCATTTGTGTGTGAAGCATCAAGGACTAGGTCCAAAGAACATGCACTCTCTATCTGTGTGAACCAGATGATCTCGTGAAGACACATTCACAAAATCTAAGTTTCGAGTATCTCCCTGTGCAGTACCTAGATTGCTAGTGCTTGCATGTGCTGCTGTTAATGATGCACCTATTTTATTTGGGACACCCATTTTAATCTGAAACGGAAGGTGCTTGTCACGTCCCCTTTTTTGGATTGGAATAATAAATATTGTTATTTAAGTTGGGCCTGGTAATTTCCAATTTTTGGGGCAACTTAATATTATTAGTATAATTACAATAAATGGTGTTTCTAAACACTAGTATATTATAAAAAAGTATTTTTAAATACTTGGAGAGAAATTTAGGACCAAAGGGCTCAATTTGAAAAGCTATATCAAGGAGGTGCTTATCTACATTTGATTATCATTCAAGTTGTCCTTTTTGCATGCAATCTTCAGATTTGAGTAGCTTGTTCAATCTAGGGCATCCAAGGACGAAAACCCTTGGTTTGTTCAGGGTGTGAGAGGATGAAAACCCTCTCGGATTCCACATTTGGAATCAAGGATGAAAATCCTTGTCTCCAACCTTGGGTGATTCCATCTGGGAATCACAATTAGTGCTGATTTGTAGAGGATTCAAAGACATTTTCAGTTTGCTACTATGGTGCTATTGTGCTGCTATAGTGTTTCTTACAAGTAAATGCCATCTTTGGTTGTCAAAGCATGATTGAAAGTTACTAGGTGGAATTCCAGAATTTTGGTGAATTTTCCAAGCATCAACTAGGGCAGATCTGAGTTATTTCCATCATCATATCTGAGTGCCATCATTGCAAGGAGGATATCAGTTATCTTGGGCAAAAATTCAGTTATCTGAGCTCCTGCTTTTGTACTTCTTCAACCATCATTGATCAGAAAACAGTCATCTAAGTGAGGTGCCACCTTGCAAGAGGGAGAATTCAGAATCACTGGCATGTTATAGGTGTTTCCAAGGCAGATGAGGCCTTAATCAGCAAACATTTGAGAGTTACCAGCTAGCTGTAACATCATCCTAGGTTACCGTACCATTATAGGGTTTGTTTTTGTGATTGGTTATAAGGATCAGCAGTAACATCAGCATTTTTAATCATCACCAGCATTTCCAACAGCATTTCCAGTCATTATTGCCATCTTGGGAGTGGCCATATAGTAGGATACCCCTCAGCAAATTCCATACAGCAGGCCTACAGCCTTGTTTGTGAGTGGAAAATTATTAAAAAAATCATTTCTCGCTTGTAAATTTTTTATTAGATTTTGGCAAATAAAAGTAAATAAGTTCTCTTGAGGGTTTTCAATGAGATTGTCATCTACCTAGGTAGCTAGCTGTAACATCATCCTAGGTTACCGTACCATTATAGGGTTTGTTTTTGTGATTGGTTATAAGGATCAGCAGTAACATCAGCATTTTTAATCATCACCAGCATTTCCAACAGCATTTCCAGTCATTATTGCCATCTTGGGAGTGGCCATATAGTAGGATACCCCTCAGCAAATTCCATACAGCAGGCCTACAGCCTTGTTTGTGAGTGGAAAATTATTAAAAAAATCATTTCTCGCTTGTAAATTTTTTATTAGATTTTGGCAAATAAAAGTAAATAAGTTCTCTTGAGGGTTTTCAATGAGATTGTCATCTACCTAGGTAGCTAGCTGTAACATCATCCTAGGTTACCGTACCATTATAGGGTTTTTTTTGTGATTGGTTATAAGGATCAGCAGTAACATCAGCATTTTTAATCATCACCAGCATTTCCAACAGCATTTCCAGTCATTATTGCCATCTTGGGAGTGGCCATATAGCAGGATACCCCTCAGCAAATTCCATACAGGCCTACAGCCTTTTTTTTTATTCAAGGGGTAAACGCTTTTGACCGGAGCTATGAACCGGATACAACCATTCAACAATACCACCCCAACGGGGTTTGAACCTTGGTGGCAAGAACAACAATGCCACCTATAAACCATCACACCATGCCAATACCGGCAGCAGGCCTACAGCCTTGTTTGTGAGTGGAAAAATTATTAAAAAAATCATTTCTCGCTTGTAAATTTTTTATTAGATTTTGGCAAATAAAAGTAAATAAGTTTGCTTGAGGGTTTTCAATGAGATTGTCATCTACCTAGGTTTTTCTGCAAATTTTGATTTAATCAGCAACCAGGGTTTGAATTTTAAAATCAGAATATTATAGTCAGAGTTATCAGTGGCTGTTCATTTCAATTATTTTCTTTAAAATCAGAAGTTAGAATAGATTTCTGCATAGATTTCTGCATAAATTATATTAAGGACATTATAGTGCTTGCCCTGATAAACAATCTGTTCTGGCTCTTCTAATTTCTTGTTTTCTTTCTCTAGCTGTCCTATCAAAGTGTCCAATGTTGATGTTTAAATTGTTGAAGTAGCAGCAGGGTTGCTTCCAACTACTGCAATCTCTATTAATGAATTCTTGACATTTTCTTGTGCTTTATGTTTTGAGCCTTTGTGCGAATCAGCTTTTGATCTTCCATGGATTTTGTTATTATGATTGTTGTTACCACATGGACTTCATGGAGCTTGCAACATATCACATTTCCTCACACGAAGTAGAAAAGTCAAGCAAAAGATTGATGAAGTACTTAGTATGAGACATAATTGTTGGAGCTAGCACAGTAAGTGGTATGCAGCTTATTCTATATTTTAAAAGGGATTAATTCTATTGTATGTAGTCTGAGCCATTGTTATGTTGCTTTTTGTTAAATAATACTATTCACAAATCTCTGTATGATGTTTTCCAACAAGTTTGAGATTTTTTTAAACTTGACATTTCTGAATGTTGTTTGGGTCCTTTTGTTCATGCTCAAGTTATTGGTTCTAGATTAGCAGTATGCTTTACTTTGCATATGAACTGACACGTGCTTGTTGATTATGTTACAGCTATAGCCTTGCTATTGATTTCCAACAAATGGTGATTGATGCATTGGAAAATCATGGTCCTAGTGCCAAAGATAAGTTGAGAGAAGCACAACGGCGTCTAGCAGATCTGGAAAGACAGACTGAAGAACCTGCAGGGAAGCCACTCATGAATGAAATACCAGATCACAGTGTTACTGGAAACCAATCATCCGAGTCAGATGTGAGTGAGGATGAAACTGAGACCAGTGAGGATGAAATTGAGACCAGTGAGGATGAATTTGAGGCCACTGAGAATTTGGAGGACAATAGGCCGATTTCCCTGAACGAGCTGAAAGAATTGCAAGGCCTTCTAGCAGAATTGGCAGAGCTAGAAGGATGGGATCAAAAACCTGCAGGAAAGCCAATTAAGAATGATATACCAGATCATAACATTACTGGAAGCCAAGAAAGAAAGAAATTGAAAGACCATGGTTCTATTGGCATGAATGAGTTGAAAGAATTGCAAGGCCTTCTAGCAGAGTTAATAGACCTTGAAAGGCAGGCTCAAAATCCCACAGGAAAGCTACTCAAGAATGATATACCGGATTATAATATTATTGGAAAGCATTCAGCTGAGAAAAATGTGAGTGAGAATGAAATGAAGAGTACAGAGGCATTGAGAGACCAAGTTTCTCTTTCCATGAACGAGCTGAAAGAATTTAAAGGCTTTGTAGCAGAACTAAGAAGACAGGCTAGAAAACGTGTAGGAAGTTCAATCAAGAATGATATGCCAGATCATGATATCACTGGAAAACGATCAACTGAGAATATTAGCAAGATTGAAATTGAGAAAACTGGTAGTATTCGTGGAAAACTATTAACCAAGAAAAATTCAAGAAAGAATGAAATTGAGAATGCTGATAGCATTAGAGGAAAACTCCTGAATAATTTGACTCAGAAAAATGTAAGTAAAAATGAAATTCAAGACACTGATACTGTTAGCAGAAAATTAAAGATTAATTTAACTAAGAAAATGTAAGGTGGAATGGATGAGGATACTGGTGTCCCAATCACCAAGAGTTGAATGCTGTTTTGAAAATTAGTTTGGTTTGTGACATTTCTTATCAAGCCGATATTTTTTATTGAAATGGTAAGAGTTTTATTGATGCCATGGCAGTGAATGTAGAAATTTTGTAACATTTAAGGTCTGAACCAATCACAGTTAGTAAAGTTAGGGAATTTTCACCATTCCTTTTCCACTTGGTGGAGGTGCCAAGTGATTCTTTTCCCAGTTTCGTGGGGGTGTCTACTGATTCCTTCCCCAGTTGGAAGAGGTGTCAACTGACATTCTTCCATGTATTTGTAAAGGTGTTATGTAAATAGTTGAGGCAAGGACGAATATGTTGGTTTCATTTTTCTCCCATACCTGGAAGTCTAATCCCTAAAAGGATGATGTGCAATTGCTTGTAAGTAGGTACAAGAAGCAACATGTTGATTGAATTTTACTACAGGTTTGAATGCAAGGCAGGGTGAATCTTCGATAATAGAAATTGTATTAATTTATTATTTAGTGTGAACTGTGCGTGTTGGTGTTTTGGAAATCATCTTCTAAGATGCAGCATTCTCATTGCACCATGACTTGAAGAATTTTTGTCTAGATTCTTTTGAAAACACATTTCTCAATGTGGTGCGTGGCTTGGATTTGTGGTCGGGGTACCATCTGATTCTTGATATCTGTGACATAGATGCATGCAAAGGAAGGACTATTTTGTCTAAAGTCTAGAAAACGTAGCCTAATTTTGGCTTTCTTTTGTTATTCTTCCATTGGCGAGATCAAAACAATAGAGAATGGTTTTTAAACATGATATTTATTATTAATAAATAACAGTGAATGTAGTGAAGATTGATACATCTGCAAACACAAAAGTCGGCATATTTGAAAGGTTGAATCTTGGGATCTGGCTTTCATTGTGCTCATTTGTTCTAACAATTTCATTTCAGGTGCATTTGCTTTTACTACTGGCAACAAAGGTATTTGTGTTTATGAATTATACATATATGACTTCTTGTGAAGCAAAATTTCTTTGCTGGTCATAGAGTTGCGTCTCTGCTTAAGCTTGAATTTCACTTACAGTGTAGTTTCTTTTATTTGATCCAATCATAAATGCAGTAAGGAAACAAAATCCTTAGGCACTAGTCAAACAATCCGAAAGATGGACATGCATAACACATGCTTTGTGCATCTAATGTTGTGTCGACTGATTTTGGTGTGCGTCGAAATTGATTTGTGAGAGTTATTGAAGCAAGTGAGAAGTATGCACTGCTTTTCTGAGCCTGCAACGATCAATTGCAGAGCCACTTTTGCTTTGTTTCTTATATACATTGTTATCACATTGTACCAAAGGAAATTTATACTTGCCATTTTTATTTTTTGATCCCATTCAATGTGTAATGTGTCATCGCTAAAGATTTTGACCACCTTGTGCAATTCAGTATTTTTGTTTTGCAAGGTTTTTGTGCAATTCAGTATTTTTGTTTTGCAAGGTTTTTGTGCAATTCAGTATTTTTGTTTTGTAAGGTTTTTGTACAATTCAATATGTAAACATTATGAATTGTTCAAATCTGTGTGCAAAACTTAAACCTATTGAGCAAGAACATAAAAAGACAAATATTAGAATTGTGATTATAAACATCTTATTTTATTACATTCTACATCTGAAGGTCTTTGCATAATTTGCATACTTGGACTCCACTTGGCCTTGGCAGACCAAATTTTTTGGACTCGAAAAATCTCTGCAACTTAAAAAAACACTTAATTTTTCTTAAATTTCAAGTTAAAATATAAAATAACATTGAGTCTATAAAATGTTAGGGAAGTGTTTTCCATTATATTTGAATATAAATAGAGTACAAAATTGTATCATCTGTGAATACAATAATGATTTGATACTATTACAAATTATGATGACTGTCTTTGAAAATCATTATAAATTATATATCCAAAAAAATTACAAATTACAAGTTTTTTCAATTAATTCTTGTTCTTGTGAAAAATTGGGGAGAGGTTCTAGTCCTACCAATTGGCTATGATTCCTTGCTTGACCTAGAAGGTTACACTCATGGCTCCACCTTCTTGTTAGATGGTAGTGACTTCTTGCCCCATGTTTGACATCATCCACATTGATGTCATCCAATTTGATTTCTCTTTGCTTGTGTTGCATCTACACTTTCCATAGTTTACCTCTTGAAATCGACAAGCTGATCCTTTGTAAACAAGGAGGGTCTCTCATTTTATGTATTCTAATCACTACAAGAATTAATTTCATTCAAATTACTAAGCTCTTGTTATTCATCCTTCATGTTTTTATGCAAAAATGAAAGTTTTATTGTATAAATATAAGGTCATTGGGGTGTTGTTAAGTCAACTTGTTGCGTTTTTTTTTTGTGAATTACATCAAACAAACTATAGTAAGGACTACAAGGAAGAGACAAAATGCAGAGGGTTATGTTTTAAAGATTTATGTATTTCCAACCCAATCTTTCCACTAAGAACTTGTCAATAAGATATTCAAAAGTTGTAATCAATTAATAGTCAATTAATAATTGTAATTTGTAACTTATAAGATAGAGTAAAGACTCAAACTTGTTTTATATAGTGTTTGGGTAGAGTTCTCTTGGATAACTAGTGCCAAAGAAAAGAGCCTTCCTCTAACTTGTTTATAATTTTGTAACTTTAAAATGACAAGGTTTCCCACTTGAACCTTAGTGTTATTCTTTCAATCCATGTTGAGAGGCTCTCTATAATTTCTCTATAGGATCTATGAAGTTATTGGAGAAAAGAAAGTTGGTGTTGAGGTAATACTCTATTGCATGAATGAGTTGGTAGATTTGATTGTTTTTACTTTTGAGATCACCTTTTCGGCCCTATTTGTGGCTTCATAAATGTATTTCAATGGGTTTTGATCCCCATCCACCAAGCATAAAGCCCTCACCAAAGATTTTGACATTTATAAGTACAAACAAATTGAAGTTATAAATTTATAATGAAATTAAATATTTTTAAAATTTTAAAATAAAAAAAATTAATTTGAAATTATAAAATTGAAGTTTGAAGTTACCTTAAAGAACTTTATAGCTTTCTTTGCAAAGAGATAATTAAAAAATAATTTAGTAGCTCTCTCCATCACCTTTCTTTGAATATGTTGAGTTTAGCCATGTTTGACTCATATTTGTTTCAATGATGTCAACAAACTACAAATGCTTTGTAACGTCAAGAAGTTAATTACCACCTTTGTGACACTTGGTCACACAAGTTTTCCCCCCTTGGTATGACCTCTCATCAAGTTGAGATTGGAAAGGTGATTATAAATATTTTTTGGAATATTCTTTACATTTTTCACAATTGATCTTAATTAATTTAGCCTACATCCTCCAAAAGAAGGTCAAGGTAATGTGTCACACAAGGGGTCCAAATGAGTGATGAATGCCTCTTCTCAAACAACTTCCTAGTTACCATGTATGTCATAATGATAACTTGCACAACATTCTTTATGCCCATATTAAGACAACTTGTCTCGACATTAGCTTAAAGTTTATGTATTTTTTACTTTGTTAGAGTTATCAATTGACTTTAAGAAAATTATATCACCATTGCCAAAAATTTGATGATGTCCAGTGTTGTCCATTTGTCCACTCATGAAATAATAGTGCATTTGAATTCATGTCATTACCTTTTGTTCTTCTAAATTAACTTTGCATTTTCAATAACATTTTAGAGCAATTTCCCACTTTAAGTCTCTTTGAAAGGGTAGTTTGTGCCATTTACTTGAAATTGCCAACAATGTCCCTAATTCCCTTAGTATGGGCTCTTCGTCATATTGAAGGGAAGGTTGTAAAACCAACAACTTGCACATGCCTTGTTTTCTTATTGGTGTACCTCTTTGTTCTATCATGTACCTTGCAAGGAATGTTGTGCTCTAGGTACCAAAAAGCCTTGTGTTGGGCTATGCTTAAATTGGATGAGGTGGATGTGCTTCGTATGCATGGATCATGATTATCACATGCTAGATAATTGTCATTGATGTCAAAGGTTAATGCATGCAAAAAGATATAAGAACTTGGTGTTAGAAAGAATTCACATGTAAAATAAGACAAAAACATGGTTAAAGCAGATAAAAGAGCAGTTGGGCGCCACCATGAAAATAATTCTTTTGATAAGATTTAATAAGGTTTGAGAAAGGAAAGTAAATCACATATGGCCGCCACTATTTAGAAGGAAATAGAAAGGGAAGACGAAAGAGGAAAAACAAAATTATAGATGAGAATAGAAGGAAACAAGAAAATAATGTTTGAGGATATGAGAGGATAAACCAAATCTGATTTATTTCATAAAAATAAAGATTTATGTCATAAAAAAAATATTTAATGTGACATAAAAAGAAAGATTTAATGCAGATTTAGAAGCAAATTTGATAAGGTTTAATAACCAGATTTGGGCACCCAAGTTATTTTAGAAATCTTCTATTTTGAGAAGTCAAATAGTAGCCCATGAGCAATTTTTTGTTGTTGATTAATTAGTTTCTGAAAAGGAAAATAAAGAAAGGTATGACTACATGTAGTTTGTTTTTTTGGGATTAAGTGAATACAAGTTTTTTTTTTGTCTAAGGAAAAGAGAGTTTTTCTTTTTTGATGAAGGCATGAATAGAGTATGTAGTTTTTGAGATGGCATTTTTTCAATGATTGAAGATCAAAGATAGAGCGTGATGAGGAGAGAAAAAATAACAGATTTATGAAGGGAGATTGAGCAGAGTACAAAGAAGCTTTTTCAAGTAGAGTTTATTGGAGGTTGGTGCCTCATATTGAGTTGGTGCTCAAAGGGAGTTGGTGCCTCCAGTGAATTGGAGCTCACGTTTGTAAGATCGATGTCTTATGTGGGTTGTTGCCTACAATTTGTAAGAAGTTAATAAAAACAATATTTTGCTGTGGTTTTTTCTCTTAGGGGTTTTCCACTTAATTTTTGTGTTCTTTCATGTGTTATTTGCTTAATGGTTTTAAAGTTATATTTGAAGATTTGAAATAAGTGCTAAAATTTGTCCTAATACTAATTTACCCCCCCTCTTAGTATTAGTGTGTGCTCTTCATCACATTGCTTGCCATATCTACCTTCATTTCAACTTGCATGCTAGGATTAATGGCTACTTGTGTCTCTCCATCTTTAATTATTTTCATCCAACAATGTTAAGACTGTTTGAATCTCTAATTTTCCTCATGTAGCATTTTCACATGGCTTAGTGTCATGGTTAGTAATGCTTGCAATATGATATTCAAGTTGATTAATGCCTCCATTAATTTTTTTTGTGCATAAGAGGAAAACACACACTCCTTGATATTGATTTCATTATGACATATTTCCAAGTGAGGTATTTACTTTCAACATGACAACTTCTATTAATTGATGCTTAGCTTGATGTAAAGTTGGTTGGCATTGTTTTTAATTGTCAATATCTTTACAAACCCAAAAAATAGTTTAAAAAAATTAAATACAAAAAATCAATACAAATGGTTCTTCTTGGGGAAATCCTGTCATGCTGGTATTGGGGGTGTTGGGCGGAATAGTTTTGGGACTGTTGAGTTTATCTTTTTTGTTTGTAAGGGTTGGTATACTAACAATGTGATGGAGGCTCTTGCCATTTTATATGCTGTGGAGCGCGGTTGTGCTTTTGCGTGGAGACAAAGCACTTGTGAATCTGATTATCAGGTGGTGGTGACTTTGTTGAAGAGGCAACAATTAGAGGACGTTAGTTGGCATTTGACTATAATTATAAAATAGATTTTTAATCTGTGTGCTTCCTTGGAATCTGTTACTTTCTATCACATTCCTAGAGAATGAAATGGGGTTACAGATTGTTTGGTCAAATGGGCTTCTGATCATTTGCAAAATTGGAACATTGTGGAAAGGGGTCAATTAGCCCCGAATTTGTTACAAAAGTTGGACCACTTAGTGGAGATAGACAGGGGTGTGTAATGCCCTTGCTTTGTACTACTTTATTTTGGTTTGAATAAAAATTTACCCCTCTTTTAGTTTAAAAAATCAAATAAAATTCATATATAAAATGCATTACAAACATAATATGATAATTGAATAACAATGCCATTAATTAATTAAATTTAAAAATAGTTTTGTGACTCTAAAAAGAAGTTGTTTTAAAAAAAATTAAACCTAAATCAACAATCATTTTTTTATAAATAAAATTCCTTGTATGTAAAATTGTAAATAATGTTTACAAATCTAAATTAACATGTTATAACTAGGGGAGAGGACCTAGTGGTTGAGCACCCTAACTTCACGCTTCTCAAAATCCTACTTGGAAATTTCAAATCACTCCCAAATTTTTATAGCGGCATACTTGGAAAATCCATTGCTTATAACCAAGGTTTCAGGGCCATACCATCATATATGATGCCACATCACCATGCATTTTGTTGAGGTGTCCAAAATGACCCAAAAAAATGTTAGACCAATAGCACTAAGTCATGTTTTATTAGTGTGCTGGTGTGACATCACATGATTTGTTGCTTTTTAGATCTAAGAAATACATTTCATTCAATTATAGGTACTCATCATCAACACTATCAACCTTAAAGTCACAACTATTGGTGCAATATTGTTAAAAATATTGAGAATTAAATCAACAAATGCTATAACTATTGGAACATGCTCAACTACTGGATCCTTTCCCTAGAAAAATAATTTGAAAGTCTAAACTCCTTAGTTTCATAATAGAATCCTTTCAAATCACTGTCAAGGATATTCAAATTTTGTGTGACCTTCAACCATTAGAAAAGGGAAAATGTTGATCATATATCTTTTATATGAAATATCCTTGATAATTTGAATAAGTAGTAGAGGTTCAAAATGTGACATGAAACTAAAGATTTGGTTTGTTAGTTAAATAGATACTTTGGTTTGTCTGTCATTGATCAAAAAACATTGAGGAATTTATTTTAGTTTGTCTACTTACAATGATACCTCCATAAGTTTAGAGCTTTATGCAATTGGTGTTCTTGTTCAATAAGTTTGAATTGTGGAAGTGCTTAATATTTTGGGTTATGAAAAATGAAATTAATTAAATAATTATAATAAGATATGTTATTTCTATAGTTTATAATAGTGTAGAGTATTTTTTGAGATTTTTAAATAATTTTTCTTAGTTTTTTATTCCTTCTTTCTTTTTTATCATTTCAATGAGTATAATTTACAATCTATTATAAGTTTATTTTCTTTCTAATAGTAGATCACAAAGTGTGATCTAAAATATTCATACTAAAAATCTCTATGTAGTTACATCCACAAACACTCTAAAACACTAATTAAATGCATACAATTAGATACACATTGATTTAAATTTAAAATAATGAGAAGTTGAAACTAGATAGAAATACATGCTAATTTTGAAAATTAATTTCAAAAGAGGAATGCACTTAGCTCTTGATTTGAGGTGACAAAAAAAATGTTGATATACTAGGGAATCAATTCATCATAGATGATGAAAATTATAGTCTTGGATTGCACATTGTTCTTACATTTTATAGACTTAAAAACCTTTGTGGGTCATTTCTATGTCTATAGATCAATTTCATAGAGTGTGGATTTGTCTAATGTTTTGTGAATCTGATTTGGCATACTACACACTTATACTTTCTAATTCATTGAAGGATATTGTTTACACTATTTGTCAAAAATTAGTATTATTTGAAAATATTATGCGGAGTGCTAAATCACAAGGGTTGTGTTCTTTTAAGTCAACCCCCTTGAGTAGACTAGCTTTATGGTCATGGAAATGAGTGAAGACAACAATCTTCGACCAATGTAAATGTTCTAAATGAATTTTAATTTACTATTAGATTATTTTTATAGCTCCAAATCAAAAGATTCTTATAATAAATGCTCCTTAAAGTACTAAAAAATCAAATGATTCTAGGATGGTTGGATTAGACATAAATGATAAATGAATACACATTGAATGCCTTTAAATATTAAACATTGGATACTTTTCAAAATAATCATGAAACTTATGAAAAAAAGCGCAACATGAAAACTAGGATACCTCTTATTTAGTTTCAAAATGTAAAATTTTTATCATCAAGATTTGTATCATTCAATAAACTTACCTTCTTAAAGCTAAGCATCATAGGTTTCCTTCGTTCATAGCACATGACAAGGGAAAAGTTAAGGAAGCTTTATGATTCAAAATTTATGCCAATCAGAAATTATTTTGATTATTAACAAAGTTTATCTTGGGATAGAAATCTTACCTTTTTAATTACAAATATATCAGATATTTATCAGATTGCCATATCCAATTGCAAAGGCTCTCTTAAAATGAGACGACATATCCATTTTTTCTTTATTGTCTATCTATATATAAAAATGGTTTGTACTATGAATGGTAAAGTTGTCCATTATTATCTCTTTCTATATCTATATGAGAATGGTTTGTATTCTAAATGGTAAAACTGTCCATTATTATAAGTCTTTTTATAAAAATGACTTGTACTTTAAATCATAAAGCCGTCCATTATAAAATATTAATGTTCCAAACTTAAAATAAGCTGAAAGTACTAATTCCAATAAAATATTTAGTTGAGAGACATTGTACAAAAGAGTTAAAATTTAATCTATATACCTACTAACATCCCCAACTCCTCTCTTTTCTTAATAAATTATACTGTGAATAGGGAATTGTAGTATTTCACTATCCTCAACCCCTTTCAATGCTTGATATCATTGGTACACTGGAAAAAAATAAAAAATGGTGTAATCTTGGGAAAACTCAAGGCAAATAACGATGTTAAATAAAATGTTAAAAATGATAGTTAAAAAATTTAAAATTATATAACATTGCAAAATGATATCTTTTATGGCACTATTGTCTGGTATTATACCTTAAAATCATTGTCCATGATGGCAGGAACCGTGATTTCACCTATAGTAAAGTGTTCCTTTTCAAATGCTGATTATCAAAATGTAAATTCATGGGGTCAGCTAGCGTTTTGATTGTCTCAAAGGGCATGTGGGAGCACTTTATGCTCACTGTGCTCACCATACAGTTGTCCGTTATGAAACTAAAGTGGGAAGAGGGTTTTAAATTGGAATTAGATTTTTAGAGTATTTCAATATATCAGGTAATGACTCTTATAATAATTATCTGTTGGAGTAATTGTCAGTGTTTTTCTTCAGATTCGTGATATGGACTAATCGCCTTCTGTGAATCCGTTTATCTTTGACATTTGTATCGGGTGTTAATAGGTCGACTTTTGTCATAACGGCAAACGTGTTCCAACACTATCTATAATAGTGGGAGAACACTTATTGTACTTTTTATTGTCTATAAAAACATAACAGAAGATTTAGTAGTTTCAATTGTAAGAAAAAATATTACTGTAATTTTTAATAATAATATCTCAAATCACTTTATGAAAGCTGCAAACAAGCTTTTATCATTCTATCATCACTGTGAATGTAATTGAAAACGTATCACAATAATAACAGCCTCCAGAAAGCAAGTGGATTTACAGAAGCACAAACCACATCCTCCAACAGGGCTTGTAACTTTCTTAGGCGTACAAACTTCCAACAATAATTTCCTTTCAGAAAATGTTTCTGCAGGGCTTATGTGGGCCATTTTGAAGGCTTTGCAAGGCGTGTTGGATGCAATTTATGTAGGTTATTAGTATAATGTGGTTTAACTTTGCTCCGTAGTACTCAATAGCTCATGGAGTGTTATTTTGCCGTGTCTCCTACTTTTTCTTTTTAAATGATTATGCTAGGAATTTGGATGCAGGATATGTGTCAGCACTAGCAGAATGCTTTTCCTCCGTACTTTGTTTTGTATATGATGCATTTGTAACATAAATATAGTATATATGCAGTAGTCATACCCTGGCCTTAGAATTAAGAAAATACACCGTACATGCAGCAATCAATCCACCTAAAATCCAAAATCTGACAGAAATTGTGCATGCAAAACAAAATGAGCATTTCTGGTTACATTGGATTTGAACTTTGAGATCAAACAAGAAATGGATTTATACAATCTGAATAGACATGGAGCTCTCATGATCTTCCTTTTCAATACAGAGGAAATCTAAGAAGAAACCTGAAAAGAAGTCTTTAGATGAAAAACAAATTTACACCACAGAAGAAATTATAATTGATCCTCACAGAGAATGTCTTCAAGGTAAAAACACATTGAAGACGCCCCATAGCTATCAGCAGTCCAAGCATTTCTGCAAGCTTTCATTGCAACAAAAAAGGAAAACAAAACAAAGGGCTTATCATATAGGAAGGATATGACTTCTGCTTCTATCATTTCCAAAGAACAAAGAGGCATTCTTCATGCTGTTTGAACAATCAGTTGTATTGAGATCAATCCATAGTCTCTGGATTGATGAATCCATAGAGAATGATCTCCTCATGGCCGGCACTGATTCTGCACGAAACTTTTTTGTCTGTTCTGGTGTGCTCATGCCATCTGCTCTCTGTATATTGCATACCCAATAAGAATCACTGCCTCTTCTGATGTCATTTAAGCTGGAAACATGGGTCAGCTTGGACATAACTGGGCTCTTGGAAAATACGCTCTCTGCCATCTCAATGCTTTTCTGCTCATTTAAATCAATCTCTATGCTTGTGCTAACATGGTTTCCATTTTCCAATGGAGATAGACAAGCCATTTCTGAATGTAAACTGTCATTTTGCAGATCGGAACTTACTGGTAACTCATTGTTTGTAGCTTGGGTATTGTCAAGAAGTCCAGTGCTCACAATATTAGCCCTGCACATAGGACAGTTTGAGTTTGATTGCAGCCATACATCAATGCAATGCTGATGGAATGCATGACTGCATTTGGGCAGCAGCCTAAGGGTTTCACTTTCCTGAAACTCATTCAAGCAGATTGCACAATCAAGAAATCCACCCTTCTCTTTGTAGCTGAACATGGGTATTGATTGAATCACAGAATCTTCAAGCCCATTGCTGTTAGGAATCCATGGTTCTGTATTGTCAGGATTTGGGGTGTCAGAGAATCTGGGATTTCCATGCAGGTGGTGACTCAGTGTGTCCCATCTGATGTAGCATTTGGTCACAATGGCATAGTAGCTGACTAGCAGAAAGGAAGTAGCCAGTATGCCTAATATTGCTATAACTAGGATTGAGAAGTTTGGGTCTGCTGAATGGGATACATCAATTGGACGTGCAAAGGGCTCCGCGGGTGGGCAGGCAGGCCATTGTGGAGGGCACAGACCATTCCTGCAGCATATTTGGAACGGCCCATTTGCCTGTAAAGCCATCTAGGCCTGTCTGCTCATTAAATTTATGCCGTTCATAGGTGATTAGACAAATGCCCAATGCTTAAAGAGGCAAAGAAAAGATCAATAATTCAGTAGTTACATCAATGCCTACAAAGAAAAGCTGGCCTAACTAAATCTGTAGTACCACTAGGGGCATAAGATAGCAATGCCCATACCTGCCAAACAAGAAAACAAAGAAAAATTATTTTGAAGTCAAAGCTTAAAGCCAACAACACATCATTACTTGAAGAAAGGACTAGCGTGGGAGAGTTCAATGCTATTGTGAATTGAGTCTACCTAGAGAGCAGGGTAGACCATAGAGGGCTGGCCTAAGGGGCTTAAATGAATATCTTTTGTATTGAGAAAATGCAATGTACATAAAATAAAATGCAGCAATAAACTGCAGAGAAGCTGATCAACAAGTCATGAGGGTCAGGAAAACAGCTACTAGCTGTAGCAAATTACATAACGTCTTGTATCTTTACCATCTTAGGTGTTCGAAATGTAGAAACTTTTAAGGTGGTCATGCATTCAAACACTACTATCTTTTTAAGTATACTTAATCACAGAGATTTATTACAGGCTTGTATTTATATTAATCTAGTTATATAAAAATGAAATGATTTTAGTTATGTTTATCAGATTAAATAAATATGGAATCACTAATTGCATCTGTTGCTTCAAATGTTTAAAAATTCTTAGGACAACTAACTCCTTTTAATGGATTAAAATACATTAACAGTGCATCTAATTCTATGATTCTGATTGCAAACAATCTAAATAGTCAAGTGAGTTAACCAATGATTCCTAACATGGACCAATGATTGATAGTCCAATGCTCAGAGCATCTCCATTCCAAGAGCTCTTTGAATATTTATGTGAATGAGAGCAAAGAGATAGGTGTGGTTGTTGAGCCAGGACTACCAAATTACGGTTTGGTGTTTTCAAGATGAGTATTTCACCAACTTTAGTGGAGGACATAGAAAGATGTCATTTTCTTTCCTTTTCTATGAAGTCAAAACCTGGTTGGATCTATCATGTTCATTTTCTATGAAATTTGAAAGTAGGTAGAGTTCAACATAAGATACTCTTTTTGATTGCATGGGTGCATTATTCTTCATAATGTGGACTTCTCGTGGTTTTCATTAAGGAAAAAATAAGGGTGGTTGGTACCATGTCACGTCCCTTAAAACTTGAACCCAATAAAAGTAGGTGAAGGGAACTTCTGGTTTTGTGACGTCCCTTAATTACATTGCTATGGTAGAAGTTTCTTGTAATAGTTATATGAAGCTTTCTTTTTCACAGATATATGTGGGTCCTCGTGCTTTTTCAAGCATGGCATTACTTGGACTTTGAAATTGGTGAGGTAGACCCTTTGAAATCAGTATCATGTAAAGAAACAATTATGGAAGGATATAAATCTAAACAAAAGATACTGCCTTTTATAATTTAAAAATAACATGTATGTTATGTAATATTTTGGTTTAGTTTGTGTGAATGTAAAGATTTGGATTTTGTATGGTTTTTGGATTATTAGGTTGAAAATTTTTAATGGGACATTTTAGGGTTTAAAAAAAATTAATTTCATCATTAAATTTTGAAGAGTTAATATTTAAATATGTTTTAGGTTTGATTTTTTTGTAATTTTCTTTTTGAATCATGGAGTGCATGGTATTAATAGTGAAGAAATTTATCCCCAAAGTTTATAAAAGGATGGTGACCATAATAAAATTCATAAATCTTATTCAAAATATAGATATTTTTATCGCTATTGATGTTGTTGATTATGTTTGTTTGTGGTGTAGAAATTATAGTCTAATTATTCATTATGTTGGTCATATTCCCTTAGAGCAATCCCTTATTGCATGGGTTAAACATGTTTGGGAGTCTTGTGTTGAACATATGTTGTCATTGATGTCAAAGGTGCTATCTAATGTCAAAGGAGTGATGTTAGGGGATTGGTGAGAGTTTAGGAGATTGGTGAGAATTAAATTTTAATTACTTTTGTCATGTCTGAGCTTTTGAAATTAGGGGGCATTTCTATCATGATTATGTTATGTTAGAGCTTTTGAGAACAACATGCTAGGGTGAACTACACTATGAAGAAGACTGTGAAATATCATCCTTGTATCTATTCATGTTGTTGGGAGTAGTTTGGAAGTGTTTGTGGAAGTATTCTGTGGATTGCTACTCATGCACTATATTAAATTATACTAGTGTTTTGATCCACATTCTACCGTAGTTGAATGATAAGCCTTGCAGATTGAACCTAAAATAAATCTACTCATGTTGTATCAGATTCAGAGTTTTAGAGGTGGAGTCTTAACAAACACAAAGTTGGATGTAATAGAGTATTGCTTGTGTTAACTGGCTAACAATGAATAATGTCTAAGTGTTTGTGCTAGAGAAAGGAAGTGTGCGTCAACTGGAGGAAGCATGTGATGATGAAATAGGTCCAGGTTAAGATCTCTAAGGAAGCACATGACATCATATATTATTGGTGACAACAAATTTGATTTAGTATTGACTCGCTACACATTTCATATCAATTTAAATTTAGGTCCACCTTAGCCAACCTGGCTAATTGTGGATGGTGTTAAGGAATTCCTGGCCGACATGAAATAGTGTTAATGTTTTGGGATGTACACATTTATGACTAGAATTTATTCAAAATGTAATCATTATTTGTGGATGTACACGTGAGTATGAATATTATTTAGGTGATGTAATGGGATTTGTATCCCAATCATTTCGTGTCATTATCAGAAGATCATATGTTGTGTAAGAGAGTGTGAAGGAAGATCAAATCAAGAGCAAGTTGTGTAATCAATATTGAAGATCCACAAATCATATCTATGTAATCCAGTAGGATTGGTGTCTTATCTATTGAGTTGGTGCTTAGATCTTTGTGTTGGGGATTGGTGCCTCTAGTAGGTTGGTGCCTACAAATATAGTAGGGGATTGGTGTCTTTGGTAGGTTGGTGCCTACTTCATGATTGTATGTTATTCATTATTTCTATGAGGCTAGATTTGGATATAGTAGCTCTAAGCAACTTTTCTCACCATGGTTTCCCATTTTGGGTTTCCACGTATATTTGGTGTTCATTGTGTGAATGTGTGCATCTATGTTGCTTGATTGACACTAGTTGTTTGATGATTTAAGATTCATGTTTGGAGAAGTGATTAAAGGTAATTCATGTTGAATTAAAGAGTTTTAAATAGATTTGACTATATTGATTGACCCCCTCTTAGTATAGTGTGTTCCCTTCAATTGGTATCAAAGCCGAGTTCCTTTGAAGTAGCCTAATAACTTGAGGCATATTCGGGATGTCACACTTAGTGGCCCAAGAAGGATTATATTCAAATAAGACACCACTTTTTGATGGATCCAATTATGCCTTTTGGAAAGTAAGGATGGAAGCATACTTAATGGCCCTAGGATTTGAGGTTTGACAATTAGTTGTGGATGGATATGAGATCCGTGAAAGTCCCCCAAGAGATCAAGCTAGAAAAAAGGCTTGTGAGAATAATTCCAAAGCAAGAAATGCTATTTTTGTGGTTTATCCAACTCCGAGTTTGTAAAGATCATGCATTGAGGGACAAAAAAGGAAGTATTGAGTAAGTTACACAACATCTATGAAGGTGGTGAAAAGTTCAAATAAGAAAAACTTCAAACTCATCAAGGTCAATTTGAACGTCTGCAAATGAAGGAAAAAGAAAATATTGCCACATTCCTGCTCTGAGTTGATGAGGTTGTCAACTCTATCAGAGGTCTTGGTGAAGAACTAAAACGTATGATTGTGAAAAAGGTATTCAGATCCCTTCCCCAAAAGTTTGATGCAAAATTTTTTGTTGTTGAAGAAGCTAAGGATTTGAATACTCTAACTATGGATGAGTTGCATGGAATCTTAGAATTGAGAATGAAAAATCTATAAGGAAAGAGGTTGCATTCAAAGTGTCCAAGAAGGAAGATGATCCAGATTCAGAAGATGGATCAGATCTGGATGAAGAAAACCTTGTCAGAAAGTTACAGAGAGGTGAATCGAAAAATATAAAGGTAAGTTGCCTTTCAAATTTTTTAACTATGGTGAAGTATGACATTTTATGGTTTAAGTGTCCATACAAAGAATCTAGCAATGATGAGAAGATGCCATTTTCAAAAGGGAATTTTTTTCAAAAAAATAAGAAGATTTTTTATCAATAAGGAAGGCTACTCATTTGATGATGGTGACCAAGCCACTTCTGGGAATGATGGAGAAAGGCTCTTTTCATGGCTATGGAATCCTTTGAAGAAGATGCGAAAATGAAGTCTAGAATTGATGATGATGCTAAAGTAGACCTTGTGGAAGAACTGCTCTATATTGACAAGGAAATTAAAAAGCTGAAGAAAAAAATTGTAGAAGTGAAATTTAAAGACAAGCTATCTCATAATCTTGAGAAAGTGAAGAAGATGGTCATTGAATAAAGATTCAAGTGGAAGAGGCAAAGAGGATTGAATAAGTTTTAACTAAAATATTGCTATCAAGAGATAAGGATTGTGAAAATCTTGAAGATTGCATTACTAAGGAAAGACCTTGAAAAAGTTTAAATCATTAGTTGAAGTTGAAGTTTGGGAAGAGCACTGAGAT
The DNA here is from genome assembly GCA_007258455.2 of Sequoia sempervirens. Classification (NCBI taxonomy): domain Eukaryota; kingdom Viridiplantae; phylum Streptophyta; class Pinopsida; order Cupressales; family Cupressaceae; genus Sequoia; species Sequoia sempervirens. The sequence goes on from VDFB02265785.1 coordinate 61,234, forward strand.
CGTGGATCAGATAATATAAAGCCAAAGATCATTGCATATCAAAATAGTCTTGGTTTTATTGATATATAAAAGAATAAGATGATCGAGCAACTTGTGAAATCTATTGGTGAGAGTTCATAAGAGAATGGATATGAAATTTCAAAGTTTGAGCAAGTTGCAAAAATCAATGAAAGAAAGGTTTCAAATCATAGTTTCATCCAAGTGCACAGATAGAATAGAAAATATGAAAGACAAGCTTCAAGAGGACAAGGATACAATATGAGGTTCAATCATTGTTTTCTAGTTATTGTTTTAATTACAATTATTTTGGTCATAAGGCTGTGAATTGTAGAAAGGATTCAACAAGAAGAAATAACTCTTTTAGCAGAAATGCATTTGCACCTTTGTATAATTTAATATTATTTGTCAGAAATAAAACAATTTTGGACATATTACTAAAAATTGTAGAAGAAATTTTGTGAGCCCCCCTATGAAAAACACAAATGGAAATAAGATAGTGTTAGAATAAAGAAACAAATAAGGTTCGAAAGAAGAAACCAAAAGAGAAAAGATTAAAGAAATCCATGGTGGCTTAGACTATATTACATGCTCAAAAGGAGAAGAATCTATGGATCATTGACAATGGGTGTTCAAGTCATATTACCAGATATAAGAGCAAGTTCATGCACTTTAAGAATTTTGATGGAGGATCTGTAACCCTTGGTAACAATTCTATTGCTAAGATTATCGGTAAGGATATTTTGAGTCTTGATGGTAGAAAAACAAAAACTCATGATGTTTTTTATGTAGAAGGATTGAAGCACACTATTTTGAGTGTAAGTCAAATGTTTGATAAAGGCTACAAGCTTTCTTTCAGTGTTAAAGGTTGTGAAATCAAAAAAATCGATACTGAAGAGTTAGTTGTGAAAGGAAGCAGGACTGATGGTGATGTATATCATCTTAGTGAGGTAAATAGACAAAATATTTGCAATACAAAGAGAAGAGAGTTGGATTTGGCACAAAATATTGGGACACATCAATTTTGATGATCTTGTGGGGATTAGTTCAAAAGGAATGGTAAGAGACATGCCAAAGATAAAAAAGCCTCAGTCTACTAGTTGCAAACCATGTCATGAAGGAAAATAGACAAGGACTAGATTTCATACTAAGTAATATTCTACAACAAAGCCATTAGATTTGATTCATACATACCTATGTGGACTAATGAGGACAAAGAGAATTCAATGTGATAGGTATTTCATGATACTTATTGATTATTACTCTAGAATGACTTGGATTACTTTTTTGAAAGAAAAATCATAAGCTTTTGAGAAGTTTAAAGCATTTAAGGCTATGGCTGAGAATGAAACTAGAAGAACAATCAAGTTTCTAAGATCAAAAAGAGGTGGAGAGTTCACTTCTGACATGTATAATGAAATCTGTGAGTTGCATGGGATCCAAAGACAATTTTTTGCTGTTAGAACTTTGCAGCTGAATGGAGTTTCCAAGAGGAAGAACCAAACTGTACATGAGATGGCCAAAATAATGTTAAGTCAAGAAAATTTGTCAAATATGTATTGGAGAGAAGCATTTTAGACTATAATTTACATTTTGAACAGAGCTCAAATCATATCAAAGACTACTAAAACACCATATGGATTGTGGAAAGGAAGAGTGAATTCAGTTAGACATCTCAGAATATTTGGAAGAAAATGCTACATCAAAAGGGATGAAGAAAATTTGGGTAATTTTAATTCTCGATTTGATGAAGGTATATTTATTGGTTATTCTATGACAAGCAAGGCATATAGATGCTATAACAAAAGATTGAAAAGGATTGTGGAAAGTGTTAATGTAAGTATTAATGAAACAATACTATCCATTGATACTCTAGATGAAGCTAATGAAAACCTAGTCTGCAACAGTGATGAAGATTTTAAAATTGACTCAGAGAATATAGTTACAAAGACTCCAGCTAGGTATGTTAAGAAGAACCATTATGAAGATCAAATTATAGGAGATAAGGACAATGGAGTTCAAACTCATAGAAGAATTGAGAAAGCAAATGGATAGGTACACTTTTCATTATTATCAAAAATTGAATCGAACTCCTATGTAGAGGAAAAAAAAGAGAAAGGTTGGTTAGATGCTATGAAGGAAGAAATAACTTGGATTAAGAAAAATGAAACTTTGGAATTGGTTTGAGGCCTAAAGATAAAAATGTTATTGGTACTAAATGGGTGTTTAGAAACAAGTTAAATGAAGATGGAAAAGTGATTTGAAACAAGGACAAACTTGTATGCAAAGGATATGCTTAGGTTGAGGGAATTGATTTTGAAGAGACACATGCTTCGGTAGCAAGGTTGGAGACAATCAAAATATTTTTTTCCATATCAATTGTAACAATGGAAATAGGATGCCCCACCTTCTAGGAGATGGAGCACGAGGATAGGGTTCCTATTTCACACTTGTTACACTCAAGGAAACCTTAGAGATCTCAATCTGAATTTAGCAAAGGGGGAAAGGGATCTTGCAATAAGGTATCCTAGGGTGTGATTATAGACTAAAGGAGGGTTCACCACCAAGCTAGGGCTTGGAAAGACAAGAGATGAATGAATCATGCAAAGTACCATGCAAAACCTAACTAGATGACCTAGGCAATGAAACTGAAATGCAAAATATCAAATTGGAAATGAACAGAGGTGCACCTAGAAGAGTGATGAGGTAAAAAAAAGCTCCAAAATCTTAAAAACTTGCTATTTGATGCCCATTGGGACTCATACGTCAATCTGGGAAATTTAGTGCCAGACTAGGGTTTTTGTGCCAAAACTAAAATCTGACAGTGTATGATCTGAATCTCTTAAAACCTGAAAATGTACTATATTGGGAATCATACGCCACAATTGGCATATCAGTCCCACTTTATTTTTTTGGAGGGTCAAGATTTGAATAAGGTCTACAATCTCTGCTCTTCCTTCCACACTTCGTTTCCGAGTCTAAAACCCTGATTTGCAACCTGTAGGTGACTTCTTGTAAAGATAACAACCTTGTGACAACTTGATGACTTTATTCAACCTTCTAACTTAATATTCAAAGATACTTCAAGCCCCAAAAGTACCTAGATCTGTAATAACACATATAGAGAGAGAAAAACTTATTGATTGTTAGGAAATAGTGGTTTGCCTTGGTCAAGCCCTGTTTAGGTAATTAAACCTTGTGATGAAATAATGGAATATGAACATGAAACATGAAATATGAGACATGAACCATGATACCTTGAATGATTTCTTGAGATGCAAATAAAAAATCTAACATGAAGTGGTAATGTGGAATGTAGATCTTGATCTTGAACATAGATATGAAATAATGCTTGCAAATGGAACTTCAGTACTACATCACAACACTAGCTTAAAAACATGCTTGATACCTTATGATCTTTGAAATGATGATGGATCTTGAATTTTTGCAACAAATGATGAAGAATTATGTCCTTGAATGCCTTATAAATGCTCTTGAATTCTCTCTTGACACTCTTGTGAAGTCTTGGAATGTTTAACTCTTGATAACTTATGTTGATATCATGAAGGCTTAGTGAAACAATGATTTGAGACCTTGTTTATATAGGAAATCCATCCAACTTACCATTTATTAGATCCCAAAGGATGAAATTCATGAAATTTGAACTTAAAACCCCGATTTCCCAATCAAAACCCTAAAAAGGGGCCAAATGGGACTCATATGCCCAAAATGGCGTATGGGTCCCACCAGGCCTTTTCAAGTGGATAAAATGTTAGGGAGTTTAGAAGTTAAGTATATTTGTTAATCTTGTTAGGATTTCGATTGAAATAAGCCTCATGATCCATAATATAGGGTCTTAGGGGCCTTAATGATGATATAAAGGTCATAAATGCAATAGGGCCCAAAACTCAATGTGAAAGTGTAAATAAATATACTTTGCAACATTAAATTAGGGAAAAATTAGGTTTATTTAGCTTAAAAGGGCCCTGAATTCAATGTGAGTGTGGAAAACACATTACAACACTAGATCAAGGTGACATTAGGTCCATCTTATTGTTAATAATTCCCAAATTAAGTGTAAAAATGTAAACAACATTTTTCTACACGACATTTATTTAGTCCCCACTTTAGTGAGAGGATGAACTTGCTTCAAACTCACACTAAAGTAGACATTCAAGAGGGGTCCAAGCGTACCAATGAGTATGGTTTAGGATAACAAAGATTGAGGAGGTGGCCAAGCCCCCAGGATCCAAGATCCTACATCAAACCAACATAGGCACAAAAGGACATGCATAAGGTGAATGATATGTAGCATCAGGATACACAAACATGCCATGTCAATGAATAAAATAAAGAAAAAAAAAACAAGCAAAAATAAAGAGAGGTGGATCAAGCCTTGACCGTTTGTCCAATGTGATATGGATCATATCTAAGCTATTTTTCCAAAATGAATGCTCACTCTGAGGCAATGTAACTTCAGGTTGTCCACTGGGTGAGTATCCAAAAAGGGTGGCTTAGTGAGAAAGTCATGCCTCTATACGAACTTCTCACCGTATAATGAGAAATTCATGCCCACGTTTAGGATTATCATCATACATTAACCATACCAAATAATACCTCCTGATAACTTTAACAAGGCACCACATAATAATGAACTTTGAGCTTCATGAAGCAAGAAAAGCTTTGTATGCTTGAAACTCATAAACAAACAGGATGGCTCCGCTGGCAAGCAAAGTGTATTATGCAAGGTGGCCATATAACATAAATTGTAAGTGCAAAATAGTGTAAAGTATGTTCAAAAGGATTTTGCTTAGTTCATGTAAGGTCTCATGTCAGGGATCATTGTGCCTAACTTCTCCAAGAGAGGAAAAGTCAAAGAAATATAACGCTCTTAGAGGATATCAAGCCCAATGACACCACCAAGAAAAGGATGCATCACAAGAAGAAAGAAAATCACACAATGAAACATGAGTGTCGATGTAATGTAACATGTGAGTTAGCTTAAGCATGTCATCCACATCCCAAGTTTTCTCTTATATGTACATGAAAGACCATCAACTAGCCAAAAGAGACAATGAAAAGTGACATACGAGGATAGGGTTACCTAACCCCTTACCCCCACTTAGTGCAAGACAAGGATGAGCCAAAATGAAAGTATCAATTAGAGGATCTAGGTACTTCAACACAAGGAAGAGCACTACGATCCTTAAGATGTTGAGTTTTGTTACTAAAAGCCTTACATTCATTAGTAGAATGACCATGAACTCTATCATATGCACAAAATAAACTTTGATAGTAAAATATATTTTGTGTTCTTGGAGGGAGGGATATCAAATGATCTTGGAGGAGTCTCGACAATATAATCTCTTGATAAAAAGTAGAAAATGTTCCTTTATTTTGTGACAAAGATATCTCTTGCTTAGTACAAGATGTCATACTCACACAAGACTCTTTATATTGCGAGATTTTGTACTCTCTTTTATGGGAGGATGTAAAATCTATCAAATTCAAATCATTAGCATTTTGCATGATGACATTGATGTTAAGCGAAGATTTCTTTGTTTCTTTCATTTCTTTCAAAGGATAATAATCAAGACCACTAGTGTCTATTAGTTCAGGATGCACTAATGTTAAAGTTGGCTTAGAGAAATCTTTTGTAATAGTGTTGATATTAAGTGAAGGCTTATTTGTGTCTTTCGAAGGATAATAACCAAGACTGCTAGTCTTTTCTTGCATGTTAGGCTCTATAGGGACATGGATACCTTGTTCTCTAGCACCACATCCTTTTCCACTATATCCCAGTTGTTTCATAAGTTCATAACCTCTTTCCATAAATATTTTTCATTTCTTTAGGATTTAGAGGTTGTTGGTAGTCAGTTTTGTCAAAGTTTGTTGTGTAATTTGCTTCTCATTATAAAGTGGTTGAGGTGGATGCTTTCGAGGGGTTTTTTGAATTTTGTGTTGATGTTCTCAATTTTTCTTTTCCCTTTTCAGAGTCTTTGTTTATGATCTTGTATTCTCCTATGAATGATGTGAAATCTAAGGAACCCCAATCATCTTCTACTAGCTTCATGATTTCTTCAATATGCTTTTCTTTGTCTTTCTCTTTCATGGGTTCTACTTGTGTAGTTGGTGTCACTGTTCTTAAAGGATTTTCCTTATTTTTCTCAATGTTTAAACAACTGTTTGGTTCAGGGTCAGCTTTGAGTGTGTACACTTTGTTGTTGTAAACATACTTCATCATACGATGGAGAGTAGAAGGCACCCATTCATAGCATGAATCCATGGTCTTCCTAAAAGAAGATTGTATGAAAGATCATGAGGCATAACATGGATCAATGTTTCTAATGTGGCCTTTACAGTTGTAATAGGCAAAGTGATCACACCAAGCGATTGTTTTCCTACATTGTCAAATCCTTTAATAGATAAAGAATCAGGTTCAATTTTTTATTTATCCACACCAAGCCTATCCAAAAGGGTCACACTACACACATTAAGGGTGAAGCCATTGTCGACGAGGGTTATTTTTATTCCCAAACTATTATAGATAGCTATTATCATGAGAGGATCATTTTGCTTTTGCACATCCAAAGGAGGGAGCTCACTTTGGTGAAAAATAATGTCAACATTTATTTGTTGAATCAGGGCTGCTATGCCATTCAATTGCACATTAGAAGGGATAGGAACTTGTTGTTAAGAACTTTGAATCATGCTATGATAATGACGTGAGGCTTAAATAAGGTCCTACAATGATATCTTAGTAGGATTATTCTTTATTTGTTTGAAAAGATCATACTCCTTTCCACTTTGTGGAGGTGAATGAGGAGGACCCGGTAAGACAGGGTTAAGAAGGATAGGATTAGGAAATGGGAGGAACGTTGAAGGTGTGTTTCTTGGTTGTGGATTATTTCTGGTGTTATATGTATGAGCAATGGTGTTATAACTTGATTTTTGCAAAAAAATATTCTTAGGTGGGTAAAGGACAAGTTCGGGTTTGTTTTGAGTTTTTCGTTTGTGTGAAGGTGGATAAAGAATTAGAGGATTCTTAGGATGTCCCATAGGGTATGTAGGAGGTTCGTTAATCAAGGGGAATCTAGTGGACACTTGTGCATTCATAACCTCAACAGTTTCAATTTAATGTCTTTCTAATGAAGGGGAATCTAGTGTCATCTTTTCACCACCATCCAAAGAAGCTGAAATGTTGTCATTTTCTTCCACCATTATATCTTTCCTAGTAGGAGATTTTTTAGGAGAACTACAAACTAGATGTTCATGACATTCAAAGGTTGGTTCTTCTAAAATGACTTCATCACAAGTAAGGAAGTTATCCATGGTTATATTTTCTTGTTCATCAATGATGTCATTGTCTTGTTCAATAATGTTTTCCCTAGGGGAAGAGAGACACATAAGATTCTCATGAAATTCATAGATTGCAATTTCTAACATCAAAGTATCTTCTTCACAACTAGGAGAGATACTAGGAGAAGAACCAATGTGATTGCCATGATTGTCCATACTTTCATTCCTTTGTCTAATAATGTCCTCTAAAATAGGATAGGTAGGGGAAGAATCATAAAGAGGGTTGTCATAGATCTTAAAGATTCAAT
>VDFB02265786.1:0-23635 GCA_007258455.2 Sequoia sempervirens
AGTTTTAACTTTATATCACCACAAAATAGACTCTCTCTTTCTCTCTCTCTCTCTCCCCTTTTTATCTTATATATTTTCTATGTGCATCTAATTAGTTTTGGGTCAAATTTGAAGTGTGATTTCAAAAATATAAATATTTCATGATTACAAGTGATTTATCACTATTAGTTTTCATATTTATATGTTTAATCAATGCAATGAATTGGTTCACAAGTTAACAAAAATAATTTTCTAAATTTAAGTTTCTTGATTTATCTTTTGAAATAATCATGCTTCTTATCTAATTTCTTTGAAAAAATCATGGTCTCTTGAATTAGAACAAGTTTTCACCAACCTAAATATATCATCTTGCCTAGTGATGACCTAGTGTTATAAACCCTAATGAAATTTAATTTTTTACAATGATAAATAGCTTGTAGCACCAAAAGTATCTCAAATCCATGCCTTTGTTGGGTATGTGCAGGATCATCATGGAAAAAATAGGCCCTTAAGTGGCAAAATTTTCAAAAAAATTAGAGTTAGGCAACTTGACGTAAAAATTTGAATAAGTTATCTATATTATTTCAAAAATATGTAAAAATAGAATCTATAGCAAATTGAATGTAGTTTCTAAACTACTAGGCCATTTAAAAAAATAAAAAATCTATTTCCAAGTGGAAATCTCTAAAATTCCCAATATAATGGTACTTAATTTTAGGAAAAAATAAGAATTAGGCAGCCTGTCCCACTCACCCTAAATCCTACAATAAAATGATAATATTTTTTATAATATTTTAGATATGCTTAGTAAAGAATCCTCATGCCTCGGATGTGATGCATGTTGTCTTTGTAATTTTTTCCAAGCAAATAATTAATTATGAATTTTTTACATAACCCCTTTAAAAATATAAAAACTCCCTGTGATGTATGACCACCTTTAACTTGGTCAAAGCCTTCTAGAAATTCAATTTTATTCTTTTAATCCCATAGTATGCAAGCTACGAATGTGACATATGTTTTGATTCAAAAATATGATAATCGCTTTGAAAGCTATAGGATTTTCAATTAGCCTATCAACTGTGAAACTAGTCAGAATTTGAAATAGAAATGAATAATAATTACTTATTAAATTCAAAGTAAAGTATAATTTATATCAATGGAAAGTTGAGAATCTCCTTTAAAAACCCTTTTCGTTTCATCAATTTTGGGTAAGAAAATAGTCACCAGCCACATACCCATCATATTGTCACTTTTTGGCGCATCATGATCTTGCACATACCCTGTTATTGGAGATAGGTTGTGTTGTTGTAAGAAACTCATATAAAATTTGTTGAAATATTTTTTTACAAGAAAATCTATAGCTTGTAATTGGTTATAAGTAAGTCTATAACTATTTTTTCTAACCTCTATAGAATCAGACTCTACCTACCTATTAATGCAGCTCAATTCCACCACTCACATGCAAATAGAGTCATAAAAAAGCACAATAAACAAAATACACAGAACATTTCAAAATTGTAGGAAAACATACATGCAAGGGAATAAGATGAAAGAGATCATCTAATACAACATAATAACAAGGAAAGCTTTAAAATAAATCTTTATTCATTATGTTAATAAAAAATATATTTCATTACATGCATTTATCTTTAAATCTCAAATATGGAAAAAAAAAATAGAGCTCCCCTATTTATGCTCCTACTACTTCACTAACTCTTTAGACTTAAAAACAAAGACAAATATTCTCTTTGTGATGACCCACCTCTTACTCCCACACAGCTCTATATTGTGATTCTACCATGGAACTATACATTCTCACATGTGGGCATTTTTATTCAAACATGTGAGAAAATAATCTCAAATTCTATAGTATGATATTTCTCTATATTTTTCTTCAATCATAGCCTTGATTGTTCTCTTTTCTAATTATTTTCTCTATATATAATATATTTTTTATTATTTTGGATGAGTAAGTGTCTATAGCTATATTAATAAAAGATAGAAATACACTTATTCACAAAAAAGGGTGGGTGGTAAGAAGGCACACCCCGAGAGTCACATGGCAGAGCCCAAAATATCAAAGAGTTTTTGGCCATGCCCAAAAATTAGAAAGAATTACAATAATAAAAATTAAAAAGGCCATTAAGCAACTATAACAGTGCCAACAAAAGGTGGCAGGTCCTGGTGGAATCCTCAAAAAAAAAACAAAATCATGTCCCATTGGTCTAAAAAGAGCATTTTCCTGGGTGTCTGTTTGGTCGACTGGGACATGTTTTAGGGTTTTATATGAGTGTTTTACATTGAAGGATTTTATCCTTTGTCTTAAACCCTTGTTCTTTGATCTATTTATCTATTGACCTATTGTCACCTATTCTCCAGTCATGTAAAAACAACTTGAGCCATTAAAATCCATCTTATGACCGGCCCCATATGATTAGGATCTCTTGCTACTCGTCGCTAAGTCTTTTCACGTGCCTAGGTCTATGAAATTACTTTATTTTATAAGGTTGGGATTTTAGCCTTGTTTGGACCTTACATCCTTTGTTGAAAATGTTATTAAGTATTTTGAAATCTTATCATGCATTGTGCTAGGAGATCCCCTTTCTTAAAACATCTTATTTGCACATGAAAATTTCAATCACTTAAGTGATCTCTCATTGCTAAAGTTATTCTTGCTTTCGAGCTCATTATTAGGATGAGCGATGGGACTATGTTTTTCCTTTGTATCACATGCCACTGAAGATTGTTTCCTTTTGTTATTGGTTATTGTGATGAGCGATATGGCTGTGGGCTTGGTATATCGCTTATTGCTGAAATATCTTGGCTTCCCATTACCTTTCTAGTGATGAGCAATGGATATTGTCTTTTCTTTGTGTCGCAACATCGCAAAAGTATTTCATGGTTTTTCTCAATTACTACAATGAGTGATGGGAATGGATTGAAGGGAGTGGTGTGATCTTGCCACATGTTTTGAGTTTGGTGATGTCGTTAGGTTTACCAATCACTAAAAGCACTCTCAACTCCAAGACAGTTACTACAATATGTGATGGCTTGTGGACATATTATGGCATCACTGGAAAATTCTCTTCACTGAAATACAAATGAAACCTTGTCACATTTTTGTGACAAGCGATGAGGAATATTCCTTCCAGTAGGGGTGTGTCACTCATCACCGAAATATGGACATAACTTCGAGGCACTATTGTGATGAGCAATGGGGTTCGAAATGTATTGTGAGCTAATGAATGGTTACATGGTAATTTCTCATAATATCATCACCATTTTAAAGAATAGTTGTAAAAATAATGTCACAATGGTTAAGGAGGATCGTTGATCATGTTTTAAATCTAAAGGGATTGGCAATTAGGATTTAAACTAGAACGATTACTTGTCAGTTCGCTCGCACAAGCAATCCATCAACCATCAATGGTGAATACACTTCAATTCTGAGGTATTAAGAGGGTTGTTGAATGTTTTCTTTCAAAATTGTAGTCATCGTGAGTAGAGGAACTAGATAAGTGAAGAAGTGAAGAAAGAAAAGCTCCTAGTAAGGTGATTTCCAAGGAATAACCAACTATTTTCTCAGGTTAGTTAATTTCTTGACCTCTGTGGGTAATTTATGTATTGCTTAGTTTTGGAATTGGGTAAGTGGCTAGGGTTTATGTTCAAAATTGTCATTTTCATTTGTTCAAAGGTAATTGAAGTTATTACTCGTAGGGTTTGGGGTAAAGAAGATGGAATTGTTGTTTTTAATTTAAGCCCTGTAAATTTAAGGAGCTTAAGGTATAATTCCTTATTATTTGAAAAACCCTAGTTTTGTTGTGTTGTAAGCATGAGTGAGCCTAGTGGGTCTAAAGCTAAACTTGAAAGAAAACCTACTCAAAAAAGGGTTAAAAGACCCAAACCCCAAGATGACCAGCCCAAACTTGAAGTAGTGGAAAAGCCTAAAAAGAAAAGAATTATAAAGAAGGATTTTCCTAGGTTTATCGAAGATCCCCGTAAGGACCCAACTACAAAAGTTAAGAAGGTGGGGAAAATAAAAACTGGTGAAGGTGCCCTAATGACTCATTTTGAGGATTCTTCCTCTAGGATTTGTGATGTATCACTGCCACAGAGTGCTTGGGATTTGTTTCATTATGCGTTTAAAAGGAGAATTGCTAACCACCCCACCTACAATTTATGTACTTGTGACATAGGAAAGTTGGTATGCCCAAATGTGTTTGTGGAGGTAGACTTAGTGCTATAATTGGCTAGGTGCTATGATCCACTATATAGAACAATCAAGATATTTTTAGATTTTGCTCCTATGCTGAGAATATCAGTGAGCCAAATAATGGAAGCTTTTTAGTTGAGTCCATCTGTCTATGAGTCCATTAATTTTTGCAAGTTGTACAATGGATATGAGAAGAATAAGTTTGGGTATAGGAAGGGTGTCTTTCCTTTACATAGGAGGCATGACTTGAAGAAGAATGGTGTGCCTTTTAGGCCCCTTGAAATATAACCATTTGATTGTGCTGACTTTGAAGATTACTTCAAAAATACCTATTATGCATTATGTCAAGTCTTACATAAGAAGTATGACATTAAGATGGATATTGCTCTGATGAACTTAGCAATTGATATTCAACATAAGTATCAGAATGGGGTTTGGAATTATGCTTCCTACATTGTTGAGCATTTGCATGAGGACCTCAAGAAAATGAAACATGCAAATCCTCCATTGTCATGCAGACACTATTCTCTATTGATGCACTTGCTGCTATGGAAGAGCATAAAAGTGATGAGGAACCATATAAGGTTAAAAGAGAAAGAGATAATATGGAAAATGAGTTTCTTGTGCAAATGTGGACACATATTTGGGATGTACATTGTCCACATTCTGATTACACGTAGTTTTCTAATTTTTTCAAGTTCTTGGTGCTAGAGCATTTGGGTTTGAATCCCATGTATAAAATTTCACAAGGTGTTAAGGAGATGTTGAGGCCCTTGGAGTATGAGGAGGACAATAAACAAAAATTTAATTGGTGAGACTAGTATCTCTATACCAATTACACAATAATCATAATTTATGGAACCTTAGTGCCACCTCATAAGTTGCCAATATATGTAATGAATAGACAAGAATTTATGGAAATAATGTGGCAACTTGATGCCATGGAAAAATAACACTTCAAAAAGACAAAAATAGGCATCCCTTGTGAACCTTGATTGTGAATTTGCATATTTTAGTTGCACCTCAAAGGAAGGCATTGAGAGGTTTGAAACCTTGTTAAATAATTACAAATTGAATCAAGAATTCATTAGGTTTTTTTACCCTAAGGGGGTGATCTCTACTGAAAGAAAAGCAAGAGTGTTTTCAGAAAAAATATTATGGGTTCCTTTGAACTAGGAAGATGCAATTAGAAATTTATCCTCTAATGAAGAAGTTATTACAAGGAAGAATGCATGTAGAAGGGTATGTGAAATTAAAGAAAATATGTTGAAGTAAAAATCTTTCTATGTCAGTCCCTATTCAGAGGTAGAGGATAAATTTGTAAAGGAAAAATTAATGCTTGGTGACTTTAATGACAATTTTCTTTGAGAAAGTAAAGAAAATTGAGATTAAGGCCAAAGTGGCCAAAGAAAACCATGATGCTCAATTGAAGAGCCAACCGGATCAATCCTCTACTCCAAGCATCCATGTGTGAACAAAAGAGACAGGTGGACAACCTACAGTCACTCCATTAGTGGCTTATTTAGCAAGTGAGCAGATTGGTGAGGCTTATGTTCTAGAGGAAACAAGAGAGCACATTCCTATGGAGTAAGAGGTGGATCAAGAATTCCTTGAAGACAAAGATGATGCCTATTATGACTTACATAGCCACTCCATTTTATTCTGGAACAAAATGGGTCCCCCTTTTTTTTATTACTTTTGTTACCTTTGGTTATTTGCTTTACTCTTCAGAGTTCTTCTGTTTCTTCTTGAGTTTTCCTTCTAGTTTTTTCAAAATATGGTTTTGTCTTAGCTTAAATTGGTTTTCTTCTTGGCTCTTGAAATTCAACGAGCCAACCAGCAATATGGATCTTATTATAATATGTTTTATCGCTTTGAGGACTAATGGAGACCTTGTTTCATAGGATCGGATCATGGGCTACATAGATATTTCCCTCAAAGGGCTCCGGGCTTAGGAAGTACCTCAATCTGAGTCATAAAATTCCTCTAAGGAGAAAGTCGGAAAGACCCTACAGTTGTCTCACCGACTGACAGTGCATTTTATTCATATGAGGCTCACAGGTCACCCAAACATCCCTATCGTTGTAAGTCTTTATGTGTCTCACTGACCAGAGGAGCCCTCGCCAAAGGATTTTGTGTTTGCATATGGTCTCCCAATGGAAGGAGTGTAGTCTCACGGACATCAAGTAGTTTCACGGTAATCCCTCTCACACCATCGGAGTCCCACTGAAAAGGTTTGAGCTCGGGTAGAGTGGTTCACTTTCGGTGTAGTGTTTGGCCAACTAGTCGGGGTCTCGCCGACTTGAAATGATGTCTCGGCAAGAGGGATTTGCATTGGGATGAAGTCTCGGCGAAGGGAGTCAGTCTCCCCAAAATGAAATAAGATCGCCAAAAGGTTGGTGCTTTCGCCATGAAGTCCGGGCCTACATGCCAGGGTCTCCCCGGCGCCCCTTAACCTGGCAGGAAAGGGGAAGGTCTAATCTATAAAACCCTACCAGAGCAAGGGAGTCTCGGCTATTAGCCAAAAATGTCCTTGCCGAAAGGTCTCACCTAAGGATTCCTAGTCTTAGCGAAGTGGGGCACCTTAAAAGGCAACCTAACCTAGAGATGTCTCGCAAGGATAAGGCGGAGTTTGAGGTGGGGCAGTCTCCCTGTAAAAATGTATAAGTCTCCTCTAGGATGGACACCGTGTCCTACCGAGAGAAGAGGGGCTCGATATAAGGTCTTCCCGACCGCTTTATCTCTTGCCAATAGCGATGGATTTGTTAATGAAAGGGATATCGGTATAACCAAGGGGAACTCGCCATGACCTTCTACTGATTAAGTATGGGTCTGCCAAGGAAAAGGAACCTTTGAGCCCTAAGAATGTGCTGGGAAGAGATTGGGGAGACTTAGGTAAGATCAGGCTTGCTGTGATGTCTCTTGGTCAATAAGAGAGAGGTCTTAGTGATAGAGAGGACATCGTATAATTCCAGGGAACTCGCTTTAAGGCAACCTCCTGGGCCAACAAATGAGAGGAGTCCTATTGTAATAAAGTGGAGCCTAACAAGAATAAAATTTGACATGATGTCTCACTAATTCGGAGATATCCTAAATGAAAGGGGCGGAGTTTGGGGGTGAGGTCTTCCCCGACATGACAAGGTCCTCGGGACATAAGAAATGAGCTTAGAGAAAAGACATCGGCCATGAAGTCTCAGCACCAATCTCGTAGGGTGCATTGGCCATATTGCATCGTGCCTCCACCGAGAGAAGAGGGGCCTCACTATGGTCACCACTAGTGACTATCTCTAAGCAATAGTCTCTTTGTGGTGCATTGATAAGGACTTCTTTGTAGGCTCTGTCATGAGGTCTCACCAACATAATGAGATTTCAGTGGACCACTTTGGACCACTCCGAGTCTTGCATGGCATGTTCCACCAATTAGGAGGGCTAAGAAGGTGGACCAAATGATACTTGGTCAGATTGACTCACCCACCTGGAGAGGTGCACTGCACTGTAGATGCAAACAATATGGAATCCTTCTGAGATGAAAGGTGATGGATCGGCTCGGGTGATGATGTTCAGATCTAAGGGGAGGCCCAATGATGCTTCCAGAGACCATCAACGAAAGAAGGTTCTAGAGCATGAAGAAGGCCGAAGGAAAAAAACAACCACAAGTCTCAGGAGCAGCTGGAGTCTACTGGCAGAAAAGGGGCAGATTGGTATTAATGGAAAAATGCTTTAGAGCATTCAAGGTAGCCCTTCGAAGGAGTTGAAAGATAGACATGGATACTAGGAGTAAATGCTGCAGCTACAAAAGATCTGAAGGCTTCTCCTGAGGTCAAGCCGTCACCAACATGGACAATAGGGATTCACATTGAATGTAGCATTGAATCTCTTCAGAAATATTTGAGAGCCAACCCTCCTAAAAGCAGAGACATTTTGTAAACCCTACATGTGGGACAAATACATTTTTGGTATAATCGTGATATATGGCATCTTGCCTCTATGTAAAGGGGTTGGAGGTTGTAGGGTTAGGTGCCATGAGATAAATAGAATAGGAATTTTCTGAAGGAGAGGAGATAGAGCTGCATCCTAATTCTTTGTAATGGGAGCTTCTTTTGTCTTCTTAGTTAGGAGTTAGATTCAATGTGGGTTCTAGAATGTATTTTCATGTCTTTTATTAGGTATAAATGTTAAATTCTTGGAGTCATGGATTTCCAGATACCAGTGGATTGTGCTAGGATTGTAAATGTTGGTTTATTTGTTCCCATCGACAAGAGAAGCAACTGATTAAACTTGCATCAGACAGGTTTCGTGGTATCGCTGGTTTATCTTGGTTTAATTCATTTGACTGAGAAACTTTCAAGGAATAAAGTTTCATTTGATGTTTTATTTAAATGGTAACTTGCAATCTGTTATTCAAATCAACACTGTGAATGAATGAATCTGTGTGTTAGTCACAAGTTAATTTTCTTCTATAGTTTTAGTTAGAAATTCTTTGAAAGGTAACGAGTCTAGTTAAGTTGGGTGAATTAACATTCATTTTTGTCCCAAAGCCCTGATCCATCTTTTTTTGTTTCTTTAAAAAACCTAGTTAGAGTAGGTTTAAGTTCATGCTTGGCCTTAGAACAATCTAGAAGCTCAACACTAGCAAGCCCCTTGAACATTACTATTACATTGACCACAACAACATCAGCACAGTTGGGAACCAACTACAAAGACCTTGGGAGCTAAGATATCCATGTGATTATCTTTCTCTTTCAGGAGAAATAGAGTAGCAATATTTTTTTTACACGTTGTTGTGCCATCGGACACGTCAACAGATCTAGCACTAGAAGGATGGCTGCTTTGAGTAATTTTGGATTGTTGTGAGTTGGAGTGGGTCAGATCTTGAAAAGTTCAGCTCTAATGGGTAGCCCTTTGTATATACTAGGATTTTTCTATGAAATCCCTAGTCACCTATATGATAGGCTTCCTTTATTTTTCCCTAACAGTTGGAAAAATGCTTCTAAACATGTCGAAACTTGCAAGTGTATATTCATTTTTCTCTAGATCCAACATCAAGATATCATCTGCCAGTTATTTGTCAAAACACTTCAAGGTACAAGAAGGCAATGGTATGATAATCTACCACCAGAATCTATTTATTCATGGATAGAATTAGAAATCTTATTCTTAGATTAGTTTGATTCTCATGCTCTATGCCTATTACATGAATTTGCAAGCACAAAAAGGATACCATTAGAACTCATTTATCAATTTAACCACAGATTTTTGTTCATGTATCAAAGGGTTCAATCTTTAGATTTGGTTGTTGATGATCATATATTGATAGAACATTATTATTCGGGTTTAATCCTTTCATTTGCAACCAAAGTCAGACGTTGTGGTGAGGATACATCCTTGCATGATGCATTGAAAAAGCTCTCTTATTGGCACAATTTGGAGGTGACACTAGAAATTCAAATAACCAAACTTAGGATTATAATCCTCTTGTTCTTGCAAACTGCCATCATCTGTAGCCTTATGCCACTTCACCCACCGTCCCTACCCAGGTGCAATCAGTCTCGGCAAGCAGCTATGACCTTCCTAAGGTTCCAAGCACCACATTTTCTGACACCCTATATTAGGTCAATCGAAGACAAGACCATTGGGAGAACTCATCTTTGCAAAATCCAATCATAGAGTTAGGTACTCCACTTGGCAATGAAGTTATAACCATACCATCTCTTTTCGGTCATATTCTAGAGCATAGTCCATTACCTCACAATGAAGTTGTGGATGAAACATTTGATGAGCAAGTATATAATTTTGATGACTTGTTTGGTAAAAGGTATGAAATGGATGTAAATTTAGAGCATAATGCAAATCTTAAGATGGAATCTAGCTTTGTTGAAAATGTTATTGTACTAATGATGGCTTTGAAGGAGATGAGGTATTAATATGGGATTGTTGTTATGAGAAATCAACAATACCTTCCAATGATTTGAACAAATCTTCTGATCAAGATGAGAATCAGGGTGATAAGGAATGGATAAAGGAACATGGTTCATGTTGGATTGATATTCCTCTTATGCAAAATCAAATAAGGGAAAAATTAGAAGAGCTGGGAGATCTGAAACTATCAGAACTTTTTGGACCAAGTGGATGTAGGATACATCGAACTAATCAACACTCTTAGATGGATTTCCATGTCTTCCTAGGAAGGATGGAGTTGTATTTCAAGCAACTAATCACTAGTGAAGGAATACTCATGGAGGATCCATGGAGTGCGTATCCCCTTAATGAGGAGGATGAAACAACTAGCACACATGAAAATGATAATTAGTCCATCCAACATGATGAAAGTAATTGTGTGAAGTGGTTTAATTCTTCCCTATCTTTTGATGACCTAGATCCTTGCATTGAGATGGATTCAACAACTAATGCAACTCCTCTACCTAGTGAGGGCTTGATAGAAGTGGAGAATGGATTCACCAATGCATTCATAGATTCATTCATGATGATGAGTGGGGAAGAAACACACCTTGATGGCTTAACACAAGAAGATGACTCTGCTGATTTAAGTAGTGAACGGATTGAAACATATAACACACTTCAAGATGAGATTGCCAATGAATCTTATGGTCAAGGACAAGGACTTAAATTCCAAAATTAAATCTTAAGGGAAGAAGTTCAAGTAGACATGCATATCAGTCAAGTTTTCCCTAAAGAAATTCATGATGGGGTACATTTGGATGAAGCAGGGGAATGCCAAGAAAAGGACCAAGAGGTTATCTTAGAAGTTGAATCTCTTCAATATGATGAAGAAAATGAGACCAGGTAGTATTTTCTTAATTTTGATTCTATTTACTCAAATGTGTTGGTTGGAGAAGGTCCTTGCTTAGCACCCATTAATGAATTTTATCTTAATACTAATAAAGTTGATGCTGAAAGGCATGTTTTTGGGGATGATGTGCAAGACTATGAACTGAGAAAGGGTTTCCCTGGCTTTGACTCCATACATTCAAATGAGTTCAAAGAAAATCCTTGTTCACCATGTATCAATATCCCTAACATCAATGGTGATAAGCTGGACACATATTCTCAAACCCTTGGGGGTGACATGTTTCAAGAGAATGTTGAAAGTGAGACTTCATCTCAAGAAATCCATAAATTTTTTGACTCTACACCCGAGATGAATACAGAGATGCTGGTTAGTGAATATCCCAACTACAAGAAAAACCTTATTTCAGTGGTGTTCCATGAGCTAATACCTCAAGAGAAGGAGTTCATACAACACAAGTTTGCATTAGCAACTGGGAATCTTTTGAATCAGGTGGTGTCCTTTCATTATCCTCTATGTTTTAATAATTTTTAGTTTGATTATGGTGTTGGGGATAGTAAAACCTGTTTGTGGGTAAATCATGACAAAATTGAGAACCCACAACTAATAATATTTCAAGCTTTATGCCCTCGGAACAAACTTATTGCCTATAAACTTCATATTTCTGAGCATAAAGATAAATTTGCTAGGTTTAGAACTATGCTTAGTAAGTTAAGATTGCTGCACATAATGAAAAATCAGTCAAGTCAATGTACACATTTTTACAGTTTTGTGTTTATAAAGCTCAGCTTTGGAGTTAGTTTAGGGTTAGGATTGGTTAGTGTTGGTTTTTGGTTTAGTTAGTTTTCTTTTTGTTCTTTTGTTTTCTTTTTCCTATTTTCTCTTGTTTTTCTATTTGTAAGTAGTAATTTTCTCTTTTGTTTGTAAAAAGGTTTGTTGTTTGTTTATTCTTCCTTTCTTTCAATCCTTTCGTTCCCTTTGTCCTTTTGTTTTTTTGTCTTGTTTTGTTCCTTGGGGTTTATCTGTTCTTTCCATCTTGAAGTGGTGGGTTGTTATCTGAAGTGTACTTTGGTTATTAGGAGAGAAGTGGTTTAGGGATTTCCAGGTTTGCTGATTGGGTGATTTTGTCCTAAACTTTTTCTTTATGCCCATTGTCAATAAGAGTTGTGGAAGGTCTTGAAAACAAGGTGCAAAGTAAATAACCTTCATTAGCTCCTTTGAATCTGTCACAAATCGTTAAGATCATCTCCTTTTGTAATGGTATATTTGTCCTAGGGTGATAATGTTGTAAGATTTGAGTGAAAAATCTAATTCCTAGGTGCTGTTATGAAGTCCATGGTAGTTTTCAACCTAGATCAGTTATTAAACATCTAACATATTGAGAAAAATTGAATGAAATATCTGAAACTCCAAAAGAAAAGAGAAAAGAAAAAGAAAAGAGTTATCTAAAAGAAAATGTGACACAATATGAATGGGTGATTCCAATATCTCTACCGGGGCTATAGATGCATGGCTGGCAGTAGAGCAATGCTGTGAGAAAACTAGAGGTATCTCCATTGGGGCTATGAATGCCTAACTAGCAGCGGAGCAATGCCCAAGATATCATTACACAACAGCCAAAGGGAATCAACTCATGTAGCCCAAATCTTGCACATTGTTGTTTGAAAGATGAAGAAACTTTATAAAAGAGTGATGCACAATCAAGCACACACATAGATTCAAGGGTAGCCATTGTTGATTTACATTTGAGATTCTAGCTCAGCCCTGGTTGCTAAAATTGACCCAACTGGACTTGTGATGTTCATAAACCAGAGATTCTGGGTAGCTGAATCCTTCAGTTCCTTGAAAATGTTTAAACCATTTTCCCAGCTGAGTTGCCATTTGTTATACCTTGCATAACCACCCCATTTTATTCTGGAACAAAATGGGTCCCCCCCTTTTTTTTCTTGCTTTTGTTACCTTTGGTTATTTGCTTTACTCTTCGGATTTCTTTTGTTTCTTCCTGAGTTTTCCTTCTGGTTTTGTCAAATTTTGGTTTTGTCTCAGCTTAAATTGGTTTTCTTCTTGCTATAAGTTGAATGAAATAATCACAAGCAATAGTGGATCTTATTATAATATGTTTTATTTGCTTCTGAGGACTAATGGAGACCTTGTTTCGCAGGATCAGATCGTGCACATGATGATATTTCTCAAAGGGCTCAGTTAGGAAGCATTCCTCAATCCAGTTTCACATAAAATTCCTCTAAGGAGAAAGTCGGCAAGACCCTACAGTTATCTCACCAAATGACAGTGCATTCTATTCGTATGAGGCTCACAGGTCGCCCAAACATCCCTGTCGCCATAATTCTTTATGTGTCTCACCGACTGGAGGAGCCATCACCAAAAGATTCCATGTTTGGCGAAAGGTCTCAGTGAAGGAGTGTAGTCTCACCGACATCAGGTAACATCGGCATAACCTCTCACTGATCCATCGGAGTCCCACTAAAAAGGTTTGGGCTTAGGCAGAGTGGTTCACTTTTGGCGTAGTGTCTGGCCGACTAGTCGGGGTCTCACCAACTTGAAATGAGGTCTCAGCAAGAGGGATTTGCATCGGGATGAAGTCTCGTGGAAGGGATTCAGTCTCCCTAGAATGAAATAAGATGACCAAAAGGTTGGTGCTCTTGCCATGAGGTTTGGCCGACATGCTAGGGTCTCTCCGAAGTGCTCTCTCAGCTTGGCGAAAAGAAGGTTCGGTCAATATAAAATCTCACCGATCAAAGGGAGTCTCGGTGACACAAAAATGTCCTCACTGAAAGGTCTCCCCAATGATCCCTAGTCTCATTGAAGAGAAGTGTATTCTGCAAAAGGTCTCACTAACCCAAAGATGTCTCGGCGATACTGCGTGAGTTCAGGGTAAAGTCTCCCCAAAATGAAGAAGTCTCCACGAGATGGAATGTGCTTGCCGAGAAAAGAGGGGCTCGATATAAGGTCTTCCCAATCACTTTATCTCTTTCCGACAGTGATGGATTTACCAATAAAAGGGATATTGGTATAACCCAGGGGAGCTTGCCATGACCTTTCACCAATTGAGAGGTCTTTCCAAAAGGAAAAGGAACTTGAGCCCTAAGAATAAGGAGGAGATCAGGGAGACTCCGGGTAAAAGATTTGCACTTGCCAGGATGTCCTACTGACAAGAGATCTCTCAGCAATAGAGAGGGACATCGGTATAACCAAGGGGAACTCGCCATAACCTCTAGCCGATAGTGAGGAGTCTTTCTGAAATAAAGTGAGCCCGGCGAGAATAAAAAATTTGACATGATGTCTCGCCGACCCAGAGATATCTCGGTGAAAGGGGCATGAGTTTAGGGTGAGGTATTCCCGACATGACAAGGTCTCCCCAACATAAGAATGAGCTCGGGGAAAAAAGAAGACATCGCCATGAAGTCTCACTGACCCGGCAGGGTCTCGCTGATACAGAATGTGCTTGCCGAGAGAAGAGGGGCCTTCGCTATAAGGTCATGCCGACTAGAGACTATCTTTCCAATAGTCATTGTGGTATCGATATGACTTCTGCAGCTCACCGAGAGGTCTCACCGACATGTGATTTAGTGTTGACTGATTTTGACTACTTGGGAGTCTTGCGTGGCATATGTTCCACCAATCAGGAGGAGCTAAGAAGGTGGTGCAGCGATAGTTTGGTTGATTGACCACCCCAGTGGAGAGGATCAACATGATGCAAATGACATGGCCTCCTTCTGAGATCCAAAGGTGATGGATCGGCTCGGATGATGATGTTCAAATCTAAAGAGAGGCCTGATGATGCTTCCAGAGGATGGTCAACGAAAGAAGGGTCTAGAGCATGAAGAAGGCCGAAGGAAGGAAACAACCACAAGTCTCAGGAATAGCTAGAGTCTACTGGAAAAAAAGGGGTGGATTAGTATTAATGGAAAAATGCTTTAGAGCATTCAAGGCAGCCCTTCGAAGGAGTTGTAAGATAGACACAGATACCGGGAGTAAATGTTGCAGCTATAAAAGATCTTAAGGCTTCTCCTAAGGTCAAGCTGTCATCAACATGGACAGCAAGGCTTCACATTGAATGCGGCATTGACTCTCTTTAGAAGGATCTGAGAGCTGACCCTCCTAAAAGTAGATATTTTGTAAACCCTAATACAGGGGACAACACATTATTTTTGGTACACTCTATATATATGGCATTCTTCCCTCTTTGTAGGGGTTCGGGGTTGTAGGGTTAGAAAGCTAGAGAGAAATAGAATAGGAATTTTCTGAAGGATAGAGGAGACAAAGTTGCATCCTGATTCTATGTAATGGGAGCTTCTTTGGTCTTCTTAGTTAGGAGTTAGATTCAATAGAAGCCTGTAATGTATTTTTCAAGTTTTATTAGTATAAATGGAAACAATTTGGAGTCATGGATTTTCTGTACACTTGTTATTGTGCTAGATTTGTAAATGTTGCTTATCTATTTCACTAACAGTAGAAGCAAACAGATTAAAATCTACTACAAATTGTGTTTCAAAATGTTGTTTATCTTGGTTTAATCATTTGATTTGAGAAGATTTCATGGAATAAAGTTTGATTTGATGTTTTTTTAAAATGGTAATTTGCAATCTATTATTGAAATCAACACTGTGAATGAATGAAATTGTGTGTTAGTCACAAGTTAATTTTGTTCTGTAGTATTAGTTAGAAATTCTGTGAAAGGTAACAAGTCTGGTTAAGTTGGGTGAATTAACATTCTTTTATGTCCCAAAGCCCTAATCCATCCTTTTCTATTTCTTTAAAAAACCTAGTTAGAGTAGTTTTAAGTTCATGCTTGGCCTTAGAACAATCTAGAAGCTCAACACCAGCAGGCCCCTTGAACATTACTATTACATTGACCACTAAGCAACATCAGCACAGTTGGGAACCAACTATAAAGAACTTGGGAGCTAAGATATCCATCTGATTATCTTTCTCTTTCAGGAGAAACAGAGTAGCAATATTCTATTTACACATTGTTGTGCCATCGAGCACGTGAACAATGCCTTGAATATAGTGGTTCCTCCTAGCAGGATTGTAAAGTGGGAATGCAATGAGGCCAAGGATGATGATGTCAAAATAAAGGCTTGTGTAGAATTTGTGTGATGATGCTTTTTTCAAGACCAAATAATTTAGAGACTTTATCTTGCATATCAAAGGATTTGAAATTAAGAGAAGGATTAAAGAAGTAAAAGAGAAAGTTGACCCCTTCTTACAAGAAGAAGCTAAGGAGGAAGAGGATAAAATAATACAAGAAATTTTTAGCATGCCACCTGATGAGGCAAGAAAATTAGTGAAAGGAAGTGGGACAATCTTATTGCCTAGATGGGACATATCATCTGTCATTGCACTAGATGCAATTAGGAAGGACCTTGATGCCTCTGTTTTTGAGGATTTTTTTGACAATAAATCCTTTGGCTTAGGTTTTAGCCCCAATTTGCATACACTTTCCATTTTTTCTATGGCACCAAACGCGGGGAAGCCTAAAGTCATAAGTTCTATGGAATAGGAGGTTGGAGAAATAGTTATAAGAAGAGCAACATAAATTACCACCATTGCAGATACACATTTGAAAATGCATTTGCAATGTTGACTATAGATACTGCTCAAATTATAGAGGCTAATTACAAGAAGTTGTTGGATAGATACAACAAACTGATGGATAAACATAATAAGGTGCTTGCTACAACACAAAGGGGTCTACAATCTCCAATAAGTTCTACTTCAGACTTGTCTCCATAGGATATAGAGACCTTGTTGCTAAAAATTCAAAATTTGAATAAAGAATTGAAATCAGGAAAGGAGAATGCAAAGAAAGCCAAACTAGAGACTGGTAAAGTGGAAAATGACATTTTTGAGGGATGTATTGAGACATAGAGTGACCAAATTGATCAATAGAGCTGGTGATGTGTGGGATGCCTACAAGAACATCCATGAGGTTAACATAAAAAAATGGTAGGTTTAGAGGGCCTTTCAAACTGAGTGGAGAAAATGGAGTATCAAGGTAGGAACACTGAAGGAGATAATGTCCAAAATATAGGAAGATCTTGAAGCCCCTACTCATATTCCTAAAATATTGTAGGCCATTGATTTGATTAATGAAATAACAACTTTCCATGGGAAGTTAGGGATGAAAATCCAAAAAAAATGGAGAATTTCCAGGGATATGGAAGAGCACAGTATGCCGAAAATATTAGATGACAAGGGTGAGTTGATGGAGTTTTCCAAATGGAAGCATGGGTTGGAAGAGTGGTTGTCACAGGCTAAGATAATGTTAACTATAATTGATTATTCCATGTTGAACCCCCACATTGATAACATGGATGGAGTTAAAATGAGAATGGATGTATTTTTTAAGGAAGCTAGAGTATTAATTGATGCAAGCTACACTGAACATAGTGCAAAAGTGTAGACCTTGTTGGACATGAGATAGCCCACTGAAGATGGGTATAACACATGGTTGGATAGGTTCACTAAATGAGAATGTGTTAGGAAGGTGATGGAAAACATGGTGAATAACAGATAGGAGAGAAATAATGCATAGCTTGGAAATAGTATAGATTAGGCTTTCATTGAAGTATTGCAAAATATTGTTATCTCCCTATCATGAAGATTGGTGGCATAAATGTTGACCTGGGTGGGTCAGTCTTCCTTCCTTTTATTTATTTTTATGCTTTAGTATTTTTTTGACTGGGGATACATGGGGTTAACATTTTTGCTTGTGAGGAAGATATTATGATGTTGCAATGAGTGAAAGGTGACTTTGGAAGGCGGGTGTATCTTCCTCAGCAAATGAAAAGAAGTTTTGTCTTATATGCTTTTCCCCCACTTTGTAAAGTGAAAATGTATTTGTCTAGGGACTTTTGAAATTAAAATTGAAATGTATGTCAAATACAAATGTGACTTTAATTGTAATTTGGCCTAATTCTTGTTGCTCCCATGTTTCTATAAATGGAATTTTAAGGCCAATTACATAGGTCTTTTGATGGTTAAGTAAATTTTGAGCTCATATAAGAGAAAATTTGTAATTCAAGCATAGAGAGATAGATTAATCTTGAGTCTTAGGAATGCATTCATATTTGTAATGAGCATAATGGTTTTATAGTAACAATGGAATGTGAAGGATAATTGAAAGTTTTGAAATTAGTTTCTCTCCTCTATTTTTGCATTTCAAATTATGAATAAAGAGGTCAAGGTTCTTTTATTTTTCTTCAATCACTCAGATCGAATGTGTGATTTAATTTATGCTTTAGTTCAAAGACCTAAATAAGTGCTTAAATGAGGTTATATATTTTTAAGTGAAATTCAAGGATTATTAAGAAGTTTCTATTTCTAGATGCATTGAGTTGTGTGTTGCAAAGTAGTACACAATAGTCTTTAAATATTTGTTTCCATTGTTGATGTATTATAGTTTGTTGTAAGTGTGAGTTTGTTGCCCATAGATAAGGAACTGATCCATTTATTTGGTTAACTTTGATGTCAATGAGCCTGCCTATACCTGAAAAAGAACACAAACCTTAATAACAATTTTTGACACACCTGTAATTGCAGTAAAATGGTAGGAAGTGCCATTCATTCCTAACTTAAGATACTAATTTGTTAAAGGGCCAGCCAAATCTTTGAGGAATTTTGTCTATTTGCATTTAATGGGAATACATCTATATGTTTCAATGTTCATGATAAAATGGCACAAGAGCATCATATAAACATTGTCAAGATCACCCTCTTGGGTTTCATAGAGCCCAAAGAGTAGAAGTAGAGGCTTAGAAATCCTTTACTTTTTTGTTGGACAATCCTTGCCTTAGCTTATCATTGAATTGTGAAAAATTCATAGGAATTTGGTGAGATCAATTTTGGTTCTAAAAAAATAACCAATAGGTCCTTATGATCTGGTTTTCCCCATACAATAGCGGGGTATAAAGTGATTTTAGGGGGAGCCCAACCATTGTCATCTTTCTCGTTCTATTTATATTTATCTTCATGGCAAGGTGAAATTTCTAGATCTAAACATGAGAGCCATTTAGAGGTATTAGTAGGCCAACCAAAACTACCTCAAGGAGCATCAGGCTAGAAGGCCACCTAGAAGCTTTGCTTCCACCCCACGTTGCTTCTCTAGAAGGCCACCCCAGGTCAACCCATAGAGGAGGAGAGGGAGATCACCTGTGAGGGAGAGAGCCTCAATGAGGAGGATCCTTAGAACAAGGGAAGAAATCCCTGGTGGAGCCACTTCACCGCCAGCCCTATGAAGGCTGCCAACTTTGGGAGGAAGTAGGAGAGGAGGTACATGAGACATAGTGTAAGGGGAATTACCCTAGTGGTCCATAATCTCCTGAAGGTGAGAAAATTCAAGCACAAATTTGTTTGTTTTCACTTGAATCTACAAAAGAAAATTAGAGAAAATAATGGCTTTAGAATATAAACAAACAAATTTATCAATCTGGCTATGAGGAAAAATGTAGGAATTTATATCTTTCTAAATACTGAAGAGGATTCCCACCCTAAAAGTGTGCCAAATCTGGGTATACTTAGTGGGAAGTCTGGGAGAGTCTCCCAACAAAACTGTCTATTGTGTCCTCCTCTCCCATCCCCTCTGCTTCAATTCCTTCAGCTTCAGTTCTGCTTCTAGCTCCCTTTGTGAGCATAAACAATCCTCACCCGAAGAAGGTGCAAGGGTTTATTGCTCCTTCGGTTGAGCCAACCCTTTTGATGACCCTCCCGGACATCCCACCATTCTCAAAGCTTGTGGACATGTCGAATACCTCGATGGTGTCTAAAAATTGTGGTTTTCTCCTCTTCCTCTAAACGTTTTGCTTCATCTGTGGGGATCTCACATCCTATGATGAAGTGGAAGATGGAGGATAACCTTGCTAGCAATAGGGTTCAAAAGAAGGGCTCTCCTTTTTTAAAGGGTGATTCTAAATTAACTTGTGTTGTCCTAGTGATGGAGGAAGCCCTGAGATCCGTGGAGTTTGTCACTACTCTTGAGTCATTCGGTGAGCCTACTAGTGGATCTTGGGTGCCACCTCCTTTTCCCATTGAGTTAACACATGGCACTCCTATGAAGTGAATGTTTAATTTTGTGGATGAAGTCCTGACCCTATCAACAATTTTTGTGAAATCATTTACTTTCACCCCACAAGAACTGAGTGGAGGAGACCTCGAGGGGCCTTCTTCCTTGGCTATTATCACAAGAGGGTCAGAGGGCTCCCCTCTTGATATTCTACCCTTGTAGGCTCATCTTCCCTCCCCTTATGATGATCTAGACTTGGAGAACGATGACCTATTAGTTGATGGGGATTAGGGAGTACAACTTCTTTATCTATAGAGTAGATTGTGTGTGTGTTTGTGTTTCCTTGTACTTGCATTATGTGTTCCTGAATGACCCTTGTCACCCTCATAGGTGCTTGGATACATGAGTCTTTATGTGTCATAACAAATTCCTCTATTCATTACATTATTCTTCCTCTGTTGTGTATTGATTTTTTGACAATCGGGGACGATGCAAAGTGTTGGGGGCATTTAGGCTTCCCTTCCATGTTGACCCAATTTTTATTTTATTTTGTCTTCTCATGCCTCTCTTCATATGGTTTGATATAGTAGGGGGTTGATGATGGTTCATTTTTATATTATACTCATTTATCTATATTTGTGAGTAGCTCTGACGCAGAAATATTAGATTGCCCCTATGTCCCTTGTTCGTAATGTTATTGTCTCTTGCATTTTTTCTCTTTTATCTTTTGTGCTTGTTTCATGATGTTATGGAGCTCATGTGTTGTCCCTCACATGTGCGAAAACATTACCATGGTTACATCTTGCTATGTTTTGTAGGCCACAACACCACTTTTTCATTTTTTCTTTTCTCTCTTTAGGATGCCACATGCCTTTGTGTTCGACACACACCATCCTAAGGGGGGAATATCATGTTGCTTCAATTTTCAAAAATTGTATTCGGTGGCCAATGAATCTTTTCTTGAAAATATTTTCAAAATATTTTTTAAAAAATTGCATTCCTCAACAAGGACCCCTAGCAGAATATTTTTCCTTCATCATGGGTTCATAAAGAAAGAATTTGAATAAATTTCATCTAAGGAGGGAGCACCTTCTCCTACGGGTGAATTTTTGACCTTCCCATTGTGAGGGGACCTTATTCCTTTCAAATTCCTTGTTGAAGTGAACATCTTTCAAAAGGATTCATTGATGTTGAATTGATTTGTGAAAAATACTATTACACTTTCAAAATGTGCATCCCTTGAGTGGACCCCTTTTCTTTTGAAAGGTTCCTGAGGAACCCCTTTGAAAGCTCTTCTTTTGATTTTTTATAGTTTGTGTGACTATCTTCTTGCTTTCCTATATGAATTTTTTCTTTGTAACATCTTTTTTCTATGGGTTAACATGTTGCTTTGCATGGGCGCTTGTGAAGCTACTTTTCAATCTAAATCAACAGAGTCCCTTGCATTAGGCTTCCTTCAGGAGAGAGTACCTAAGGGTGCCTTCTTTGTAGGTCCGAGGATTTGTGAAGTTCTTGTGTCTTATGGGATTTTTCCATCGTTGGTATGTAGGCCTTCGGTGCACCTTGTTCAACCCTCCTATGGAGAAAGTACTTGTGGAGTCAGTTTCCTGCCCTACGCTTTCAAGTTCACTAGATTATGGTCTGCTTCCTCAACAACTCAAGTATGTGTTTCTAAACTCTTTTGATGTACTTTACCAAATAATCATTGACACTCATGTTCGCTAAAGTGGGGGGAAAATGTATAGGAGTGAATTTTTACCCCTTTCACAAATTCCCCTTTTACATCCTCCACCTTAGAAAAATAAAATTTGACCAAGTAATTCCACATCCTCATTTTGCGTCCCATCGAATTGACACTTGTTTTTAGTGTTGGTGGGGGAATTTCTCTCAGGGACACATGTGCAACATGTATACGTCTATGTGGTGTGTTGTCATCCTGATAGGATTGCTACCTCTAGAATCTACTTGAAGGCTTTGTTTTCTCCATTGGTGAAAAAATTTAACACCCCTATGCATTCCTTCTGACCTTTGAATGACTCTTTCCCTCCCTTTTCATCCTCAAATGGCTACCTTTCTCATTCAATCTATCTTCTCAACATTTTTGGATCTTCTACACATTCATTTTCACTCTATCTTCACATTTTACTCCATACATTTGCTACTTGCTACACTATTGGAATCATAACTCCAACATCACAACATCCCACATATTTTACCATAGAAGTTATAGCTTGGTATCTAGTGAGACTACTTTCGACATTGTTGTGGCTGTGTCGACTCTACCATTGTTGTGGGATTGCATTCATCTCTCATTGGCCTTGAGTTCCTTTGGTCGAGGGTGGTAGCACTTTTTGTTTACTTCATTGGATTTTTGTACATTTGTGTCATAGTATTCGGTTCCATTTCCATTATAGCATTATTTTCTTTATCATATTTCTATCTATCTATCTATCTGGTTGTCCATGGAGGTGGAAACACCAAAGTAGGGGTTTGACTGCAGTAAACCCCATATAGCCTCAACATTTTTCCTTTCTCAGCTATGTGTAGGTATGTGTTTGTGTGGAGCTTGCTAGTAAACTATACTCCTTGTGAGTTAATATTCAATATCTTCATTTCTTGTCACTTCTACATCATCATTCTAGTTACTTTTCTTATTATGTTTATTGCCACTCTAGTTAGCATTTTAAACCTTTTTTTCTAAGATGTTAGTAGATTTTGGAATTCTTATTGTACTTTTGTACTTTTTGGCCATACAGACTCCAACACCTCAGTGAGATGCCATCTCATTGCACTGTCATCCATAATCTGCACTGTTGTCCTCTAGGAGAGAGTTATCCAAGGTAAAACTCAGGTTCCAGAAGCCTACTTATTTGTCCCCATTGAAACTCTCAAGTTAGTAGAGTGAAAGAAGCACTCAAGATTGCTCTTCACTCTGTATCCTTGAGCTAAAATACCTACATGCTTGAGGTAGATCAAGGAATCACTCCACTCTTGGCTCTCTGTGACCTAGAGCCTTGCTGTGGTTAGTCCCCCTCTACAAGAATATCCATGGAAGATAACTTCATTAGATCTTGCATCAAAATTTCCTAAGTCTTTTTCATCTCTTTTGATATATCTTTTTCTTCCAAACACTTTGAAATATTTTATACTAGGAATCCTTCCATACCATAGCTCATTATGAGTCTTTGTGTTTTTGAACATGGGAAATGGAGTCACAACTTCTCTTATCCACACCTAAAAGGGTAATGAAGGAAGAGGAGTCTGATTTCACAAATTTCACACTCAAGAACAATTTTGGGTGATCCCACAACACTGGTTTACAATTTTTGGTCAAACTAGACACTGAAATAATTTTTTCTAACTAAATCTTCACTTTTGGGCACCTATAGTGGCTAAACTGTGAAGAATTTGAAGATGATCAAAACTAGTGATTTGTCACATTTTGTTTGTAGATTCTAAATATTTTTTTTTCAAAATTTTTGGAATCAAATTGCACTTCTTTTTCCATCTCCTTTGAAAACAAGTTTTTTTCACTAAACAAAATTTTTAAGGAGTGACACTCACTGTATAATGCATAATTTTTTTTCCATAAAGGATAAAATTCTAATTC